>JBCFXI010000719.1:0-115381 GCA_038496175.1 Ampulex compressa
GTATACAATATCTATATCTATATATATATATATACACATTTATTTATATGTCAAGATGAATTTTATTTTTGCAAACTTATGCGTACAATCACGTATTGTATATAGGTGTGTCTGTGTATATTTATGATTTTAGAAGCAGCACCTGGAATTGTCTGCCTGAAACCGAATCTGGCTTATATAAAATTAACTTTGCGATTGTCACCAACAGAATTATCGTCATGAATTTTCCCATGCTCGGCACTAAGAATTCTCCATTGCGTTACATTTCCTTAGTTTTAAACAAACGCGTGGAAATTGAGGTATCGAGCGACACTCTGCCGGACGGAGTATAATTTCGCGATGAAATAGTGATTTCCATGGCGACGATGCATTCATATTGTAATTAATATTCTGTAATTACTATTCTGCCAAAAGTCCTACCAGGTGAAAACGCATGCCCTGTGTTTGAGCTCGAAAAACGAGGGCTCAACACGAAATGAAAAGGTTCGATGGCCTGCCTATAAACTTTCCTTTACGTCTTTTCCTTCCGCCGAACTTTCAAATTCGGCCTCCAGGATCGACACATTTTTATTAATATCCCGCGATCGTCTTTATATGTATATGTAAGTATAAGATATAAATAACATACTACGAAGACGTTTACGAACATTTATGTGACAGTTCTGCAATAAATAGTTAACAAAGGTTAATACTTTTATACACGTATTTAAGTACAGGGGCCTCCATCCCAAAACTGGAAGGCGATAACTTATCTCAGTCTCGAAATTGGTACGTGTAGCAACGCCGTTCTCGCTGCGTATCATTACGAATATGCGGAAACGCACTTAATCCTGAGATATTAGTGTTTTTACCGGCGCAATAATTCGTATCAAGGTCCGACTAATGATCCAGAGTAATCCGAAGAGCGTACAGATAACATGGATGCTAATTTTCCGGGGAGAAATGCGTATTGCAATTCCTCTCGTTGCACTGTTTATTTTTAAGGATTTTCTTCTCTTGGCTACCCATGTATCGTGTATCTATTATTGGAAAGGAGAAAGGAATCGCGAGTCTAGGTGTATTTCGGAGATGAGACGATCCTTCAGATCGCCTCGAGGTAGAGCTCCGAAAAGCTTGATCGCGAAATCAAAACGCTCAGCTCTCTGATCTCTCGACAATACTGCGCGATGTTTTGAATTTCATCGTTATCTTATCTTGGGGCGATTAAAAATCGCTCACTTTCGGGACACCATTTTTGCGAGCCGCACATCCCGGTCCAAAGCGTCGTAATTCAATGGACGAGGACGTGTACGCCGTAAATCAAAACCGCGAATTCGGTGTCGGCGTGATTTATCGCGCCTTTGTCGAAAATTCGAGTAACCTCCGGTTGCAACGAGGAAAACCTCGGCTCTGGTTCCTTCTCTCGCTGAAATTTATCAGGATAATACAGATACAGTTATACCCACGAGCGACTCTTCTATTGACACCGGCAGTCACGTTTCAAATTACGCGCACAATTATTCCCCAAATTGTGGCTCGATCAAAAACCATGTCGCCGATCAAATCTCCTCAGTTTCATCGATGTCCTTCGCGAGACAGAGTAAGTTATACTCGATACATTCTTTCTGGAATCATCCTTTGGGAAATAATCGCGCGTAAAACTTCGAAAACTCTGGTGCTCCGTATAAATTATTCAACGTATAAATGCGATGCGAATTAGCGATGTTCGTTGTGGACCCAATTGTCCTGGCGAAATTCGTGAGAATCGATAAGCAGCATACCCGAGATTTTTCTCACTAAATCCTGTCTCGACTTCGAATAACGTTGCTACATCCTCCGGAAGGATCTTCGCGATTTTCGAAACGATCGTAAAAGCAGTCCAGTCCTCTGAGATTAAAGCCTTAACGCGCGACACGATGGAGACAGTGCGAATCGTTTTGGACGCGCTGCCACGCGAAACGTGACGCCAGAATTTTTCGGCGAGAATAACCTCGTTACGTCGGTCGTGACGCGAATCGCAAAGGACTGACGTGCATCGTGACCGTCGGTTCCTGAATTCGAAATAAGCGAAACCTCGATTACAGCTCGCTGCTGAAGCCGCTGCGGCGGACGTAACGGTTGAAGTAATCGGGCCGCCAGCATTTGCAGCTGCCAGGCACTAAGAACCAATCGTAGTAAAGCCGCACCTGTAACAATGATGAACATTCGCATCCTTCATACCTAACTCTTTTCCATACACGATTCTGAGATAACACTGTCGAAGGAAAAACCGCCTTTCTTTTTTTCTTGCACGGTTTATTTCCTTCAACGGTAAAAAAAAAACACGGAAGACGATTATGACATTAGTTAAGTTTGATCAATTACTTTTAAATTTTCAAAATTCAAGGTGTTTTTTTTACGTTTATTGAATATAGTTAAGACTAAGAAGAATCGTCAATAAATCCGTATAATGATTTATATGCATCGAAAATATCGAAGAAGGTATCATCATTAAATTGTGCAGTTTTTCTAAAATACGAGTGATCGGTCATTTTAGCTTTTTCGTTAATTATATTCAACATTGTTCATAATCGTTCGATAGGGGCGATAATGAAATTCCAAGATCCTTTTACCTGGAAACAGCCCATATCGTCAACGCCATCGCAATGGTGCTGCTGGGATCCCGCGTTGTTTCGACCCTCGCTCTCGCCCGCGCGTTTCTGCAGGTACTGCTGGTAATTTTGGAAATCGTGAACAGGCGGCGGTGAGCCGGCCACGGGATCTCTGGGCCCTGGAAATCTGGAGTTCTGATTCTCCTCCAGGAAGGTGTCAGGATAGAAGATCTCAGCGACGAGCAAGCTGGTCCATCTTGGCGAAGACAGGCACCCGCCATCCAAATAGTGACACCTGGATTGCCTGGAGAAACGAACGCGCGTGCAAAGCATCTACATGATTTTTTCACTTCATTGGATTAACATTTAATTCCCCATCGTTCGTCTTTCGTTATTCTCACGAGTGAAATCCAGTTTTGCCCTTGACTTGCTGCTATCGCGAAAGTGTTTTACAGAAGACTGTCTTACAGGCCTGTCTTTCGATCTACTGTCTTACATGCATCTGGTCACTTCGATCGTCTGCGTGAAGTATCCTTCGTAAGGTATTTGAACGACGTAACGCCAGATCCCTTGGTAGTTCTTCGCGAAGACCGGTGTGGCGTATTCGACTTTGGCTGGGCAAGGAGTAGGCGGCCCAGAATACTCCTGTTTGTCCTGGGGCGGTGCTCGTTGTCGATACTCGGGCGTCGGCGGTTCGTCTCGTCGTTCCGCGGCCGACGAAGCGAGCGGTTCTCCCTGAATCGCCTTGTACAGCATGCAAACTCTGAAAAAGCGCGATCGTACTCTTCGATTTCTCGATATTATCGATATTTCACAATATTTCAAATGTAGCGGAACTTACACTCCACCTCCGTTTTCGCAGAATTTTCGCGCATTTCGCACAGTGTCCGATCCGGACTCGGTGCCCGAGTGTCTTTTGCTTCTGCTTCGTTTTTCACCGCCGTCGACTCTGCAAACGATCATGGATCCATTGTAAATCTGCTCATTTCGAAGAATATTCGACTGGATCATTTTTTCACTTACGTGTTTTGAGAAACTGTGTGCACCTTGGCGACCTTCGGTATGGAATCGTCTGCTTTGAGTATTGGCAAGGTTTTACTCAGAAACTTTAGGGTGTGGTGCTTTATCAGTGTACTGGAAATATCGATGAAACAATGACGATCTATTATATTCTCGATAAAATAGATAATAGATATACATCTGATAAGTACATCATGTAGAAGCACTGTAAATTCTTTCAGGACTTTAATCTTACGACGCCTTTGCGAAATAAGCGAAGAATTCGAAGAATAAGAATATTTCGGAACAATTATGTATCCACTTAAAAATTATAACACGATATATTCCATATAATAGTATAACCAAATTTGTTCGCGTATCTGCTCGTCGAATATTCTCTTATACAACCTTAGATATATACTTATTCTCTTTTCTTACAATGGATAGGAGGACCCATTTATGTATTGCTTCATCGGATTGCGCGGTATGTAACCCTTGTTCAGGTCTCCGCAAATGTTGTATATCGATACGTATCCCTTTCCTTGCTTCCCGGTATCTACGAGTAACAGTAAAATCATGGAGTGACATCGATCAAATTTAATTCGATCAAATAAACTACGATAATTAGGATCAGTTATATGACATTTGCTCATCGTTTTTATTATCACGAGGATGCTCGAGAATTCGTATCCTCGGGATTGCTCGATGGCAAGGCGTTTTAAAAGGACGTACCGCGACATTCCTCGTCGCTGTCGACATAAGGAGGAGGTATCACGCTCGGTGGTTCGGCATTCGGTGATTTCACGAATACATAGTAACCCTCTGGAGGCTCGTTTGCATCCATCGACGTCTCATTTTCGCCGCTCTTCCCCAACTTCGATATCTGATGGTCCTCGGCGAGAGCCGACGCGCACATCAGTATAAGCTGATTGAAAAAAATTATAAATTCACGTTTCCCTTCAAATTCCAGTTCCTCTTGTCGTTTAATATATATTCCATTGCACGCCACTGACAGTGAATATTATACGCGGGTCAATAGTACAGGTGGTTTCACGCTATTGAAAAGATAAGCTTAATATAATATACGGAAGAATAAATCACACCATTAATCGACTTCGATCCTTGTCTCTCTTTACTAGTTACCTTACCATTTTTTTTTCCCACATTTCTCATCACGTAGCACGAGACTCATGGTAACTACTTTGCCAAGGTCAACAGTGCAGCGTGATTCTACACTATTCAGAAAACATACTTCAATCGCGCTTCTCCAACCTGTCGCTCAAAGTGTTGTACGAAGCAACACCCCGAGTCAACGGTTATTTTGCTCGTTCAACATTGATCTATTAACACTAGGACTACCAGCCACTTTCTGGTCATATTTAGAGCACCACGTACATCTTTAAAAAAAAAGGGGAGAGTAAAAGGAAATGTCAGTGAATCAAAATGATGATCTAAACCGCACGATAATCGTGGAAAATCTCAAAAAATACATCGTTATGAAGCGCTACAATTTTTGAAAGAAACAAACGACTGGTTTGGTAGTTCTAGTGTTAACTACATTGCGAAGGTCAATAGTGCATCTGCACTATTGAGAGGATAAGCTTCCATCACCGCCGACCAAGGTGTCGGTCGGAGCGCTGTACAAAGGTACAAATCATTTTTTTTTTTCATTTCATTTTTTCGGCACCGACTGCTAAGGTCATTTGGCCTAGGACCTACTGTTTAAGGTGGGTTCCGAACCACCAAGGTACAAATGATATCGGTGATCGCGTTCATCGGTGAGCCACGAAACGCGTCTCACGAGGCGCGTGTATCCGGCCAGCTCGCGTGTCTTCCAGTTCTACCAGCCTCTCGAGTCTTACAAGGCATTCCCCGTTAGTGAGGTATGTATTCGGCCCCTAACGGTACTTGGTCCACGCTCCACACGGACTATTAATACTCGGTACTCTGCTCAGCGCCGCGCACAGCCTTGGATACTGACCGAGCCACTAAGCCTCACTGAGCTTCTCGTCGTTACGCTTTTTTTCCCCAACAGCGGTTTAACCGTCGCATAAAGAAGCAGGATGAATGGACCAGAGTCTGCCGTTAAAAGCCCCCCGCCTCTCCTCGTAGAATCGAACTGACCCTCGAGATAAATCTGGTGTACCTGTATATTCGATTTTGATGATTGGAATTTTTACATGTACACGTGGTACATTATGTCCCTTCTTATTGAGAGGCTTTTAAGAGATTGGATCGACCACTGTCGAATGTTTTCCTAGATAAGGGGTTCAGAATTTTCGATCAACGCCTCCACGTGTACCTTTAATTATAAGGCTACGCCTATTAAACGAGAATCTATTTGCGTAACTGTTTCCGTTTGGATCATTCTTATGTACTGCTGGGATTGCGTAAAGTATAGGTTCATTGACTAGAGTTACGTGGATTGTTTCTGCCCAACTGGATACGTCCAACTTACGTGCACGCCTCTTTATAGCTCAAACATCGTTATCTCCGTCCCGAGGTTTGTGCGTACACCGCTCGCGAATCGTTAAAGATAATTTGCGTGTCAACGGTTCCTCGTTGTTTCGCGGACATCGGTCCTTAATTACATCCGCTCGCGTGTAGAAACTGCGATGCAGGCTCGTCTCGCGTCCCCTTCTAACGGAGTACAGTCGCGCGAGGTGAACATGAATGGATTATCGAGAGCGTATCTTTTCTTCGGCTCGTATCGAGCCGCGACGATGGACACGATTTAAGCTCGATTCCGCGCTTCGCTCAAGGCGAGCCATTTGTCGGATAATTTATCAAAGATCTCCCGCTCAAAGCCGGATACGAGGTGCAGATGGTTAGCCTACTTTTCGGGCAAATTGAAGTCTTAGGAAAACCGGTGAAATGTTGCATAGAAATAACGTGGTGCCGATACAGTTACGAGGACGATGACGTCCTCAAACCGGTATCGACAGAAACGGAAGGCCCGATTAATTTCATGCAGAGGCGTAGCCTAGCTCTGCGGCATGCCAGCCAATGTCCGCGACATGTCACCGCTTCTTCTTCTTCTTCCCTCAAGCTCGAATAACGCTACACCTCGGCAGCATCTCGATCGGTTTCGAGGAATTCCTGAGCGCACCAGTCGCAGGGACGAACTTTGTTTGCAAACAGATTTAAATGGCGTATGACGTGCTTGGCGGAGAATTAATGGCTACGCGCTACGACGAATCATATATAATTATTGATTTTTTATCGCACCATGGATAGCGGATGAATCAATATCATTTGTCACGGCTCCTACGTCTTTTCGTAAAGGAAACAGAGTGATGATTCAGTGATCGATATGAAATTACAAACATTCATTGTCTTGGTATAAAAATTTCCTAATCAAGTAAAATAATGATCATCGATAATAAACGGCTTCGAGATTAATATTTTAGGGGGTTCGTGATTTTATGCTGTGTTTCTCGAAAGATCGTCTATGAAGATGTAGTGATATTCCTGGCTTTGTATTTGATTAAACGTTAGTTAATTATGAGTATATAAAAAGACGCGGATCTGTGATCCTTCATTGATCGATTGCAATCGCTCCTTTAGATTCGCTTTGAAGAGTATAAGCTGTCTTTTCGAATAATGTACCCGGATGCCTAACGGTATTAAATTCTGCGCGACCCGCATAATCACATTGAGCGGTTTGCTTTTATTTAATGAAGTACACCAGCTATATGGAAATAGATGTGGGCTAAGGGAAACTTTCTTCCCGCCTCGAAGAATAATCGATAACAATATTTTGTTTGTTGCCATTTAAAACGTCTGTGCATATGGAAGGTGTTTATTATTACTTGGGTATTTAAATTCGGATATTGATTGGTATTAATCAATTATAAAAAGAACAGTGTAATATACGGCTTGAGAACGTGCGTCTCGCAATTTATGAAACACGTGAATAAAGAGGATTCCTTATTTTCGTGTTAGGAAAACTTTATCCGCACGTTTGCATTTATTTGCAGTTGTCGTTTACGGAGGCACCTTTTTCTCCTTAATTTTGTCAACGGTTATCGCGAAAGTTTTGCATCGCTGAGAGACGCAGACATTAAACATTTTTTTTGTATCACTATCGAAATGCCTGAAAGTGGAATTCAATATTTCAGCCATACATTTTCTAATATTACTCTTTACCATTATATCAGTAATGCACTATAAGATCGTTACGTTTTGATTCACCATCAAAGCAGGCATTGCTTACAAAGTCCTTGCATTAATTCTAAAGCTATTCTGAGATCATTTTTGTTTATTTCAATTCCTCAAAAGATTGATAGAAGCTTACAAAAGATTCTCGTATGTTGATTTTATTTTTATATCGTTCCACGATCTTGAAAAAAATAGGGACTTACGACAAAAGCTCGAAATTCCATGTCGATTATCCTTTCCTTCGGCGATGAAAAGCAACGTTTGCCACTCAACGATCACGGGTCGACTCGGAGGTTCTTGGTGACCAGCCAGCGGTCATAGCAAAACTGAATTCCTTGAACCTGCGGCAAGGTATAAGTGCCCACCTGCCGTCATCCGTGCACAGGGAACCATACTAAAGGTGTTCCATACCCCACCGCAGGTTCCTCCTAACACATAAAAGACCGATCGCGTAAATATACAGCTTGCTTACAGTCAACCTAGTATAGATCGTAAAAACATGATTTGTCTGCGGTTTATCCAGTCTGGATCGTGTAAGTTTAGGTTTGAGTTTCAAGTAATTTAATATTTTTTGAATAAAAAAAGGTATTTATATTCTCCATCAGTGTTTCTGTACCGAATGTAGACCATGCGATTTTTATTTGTAGAAACATTAAAAGTTTTAGTAAATAGTGTTTTATGAAAATAAATTACTTTCTATCACATCAAATATGACAATATTTTTCGGTTAATTTACTAATAAAAAGAAGTAAAATTTCTTTATCAAACCTATGCCGAGCTTTAGATATTAAACAAAATTGATGAGACGATAATTCCATATAAATGTAGAAATAAAGAGGCACGTGTTATTTATTATTCAAATATTTTCCTTTACGAGACTAATGATTGGTAGTCACGTTTGAATCTAGTTCGTAGGGATCATAATTTAAGTAGCGTGGAATGAAACGAGTTGGTCGATTTATCCGTGCACTTCTGGTAGATCTGCGTAGAAAAAAAGGCACAGCATTAATCCGACTCACTGTATAGGCGCGCCCGAAGGTACGTTCTCTTCAAAGGATGCTAGAATAGCGGGAAGGTATTATCAGGAAGATACAAGAACCTAACTCCTCATTCCCCACTCGCATTCCTTCCAATTCTGTTGAACGAAAGAACGCACATCGTGAATATTTCACATCCTTTATAATGATAATAAAAATAAACAACTGGCTTGTGTCTTTTAACAATACCACACTTACGATGCACGTTCTTATAACAGAATATTCATAATTAAGTTACCACTGTAACGTAGTGATTTATCTTTTAAAATAATCATCCCAAAATTTAACCCGATCATAAAATTATTTGTCAATCCATCAAATTAGCGGTTTGTAGGAAAAAGCATACAGGAGAATAAACATGGCTATTGAGACGTAGCTTTGAAGAAGACAGAGGGTTAAATCAGATCTCTTCGCATAGCCTGAGATACCTTTCGACGATACTTCGCGGTAGGATACTATATCTTTGGTATGTTGATATCGACCTCGAGGGCCGTGACTTTACCGGCTCGCTGGTATTTTCCTCGCGCGATTTTCGAATCCTGGATCTATTCGCGCGTATCTGGCCACGTGGTGGGGTAACAGATTACTTTTTTAGGAAAGAGACGGACGTTCCGCCGCAAATTTCCCAGGACTTTGCTACAGTGCGAGTCGGTCCGATACGTGATCGACGATTTTGGTATATTACGCGCGCCAGAAGTGATGGCAGTGATCCTACAGGACAATCATCAGGAGTATCCAGAAGTCCTCAAGAATCGAAGTACGACAAGGTACGTTTTTTTTTCTTATTGTGGTTTTAATATTAAAGACGCTTAACTTAAAGAATTTGTAGTTTTAGATATGGTTCGTCTCCTCGAGAGAACGTTTATCGTTCGAGCGTGTCGCGCGATTCTAAGAATGATTTTACAACAGGCTGTACCACGCGTCTCGCAATCGGATTAGAATCTGTTATGCAAAATCGTGATTGACATCGATCAAGCCCGCTCCGAAGGATTACATAGATCCAGACGTGTCGATCGATCAAACCGATATAATTTATCACGCGCTACGTACAAATGTTGGTCGTAATTAATTGGTAATAATCAGCAAAACTGGTATGCATAATAAGGCGAAGGCACCTGTGTTACGTACTAATGACGCTCGCGCTGCTGTTTATCCTTCGACCCATAATACCTATAATATTTGCTGTTTTCCGCGGTACTTACCGATCGGTTTGTCCGCCAGATTTTTCCAAGCTCTTCTTTCATTCCTGCATCGTGATCTCGATTAGCGAGGAGACCGACCGAGAAGTATTCAAGTTTCCCGTAAGAAACAGCATCGCGAGGGATACAGCGAGATCCGTTCAAAACTTTTCTGACAAAGTCTGGCATGGAAAATGAGAATATTTCAGCACTTTAGCCTGGGACGCTCTGATTAGCCTGTCCCGCTTGCTCATCTTCAAAACTTCGCGATTATCAAACCTTGACACCTTCATGCATTAAAGTCACCACGAATTTTTATCATTTCGAATTATCGTTGAAAATATGCGGACACCGATCAAATGTTACTCAACTTTCCAATGCGCCTCAATACGCTCGATAATACGTGCAACTAAATGTGAAGCAAAGTCGAAATTGTTGCTCGAAGAATTTACACATCGAAGAATGTTTTATCCTATTGCTCTTTCGTCGTGGCTACTCGATACAATTCGAGGATGAAAAATGTTCAAGATACGCCAATGGGTAGAGCGGCAAGTTACCGTTCCACATTCTTCTTTGGGGGAAGTGTGTTCTATGACCTGGTGGCCTTGACCAAGTCCAAGAGCTCTGCGCATTTCCGGAATGGCTCCGGGCAGTGAATTCTCGCCAATGGTCGCGTGTTATAAATGGAAATTAATTTTGCCCATTATTTTCAAGGTGCATCTATTATTCATCCACTGTCCGCGATTCAGCGGCCGTCGGACATTCCGGAATTAATTAACTAACGGAATTGATCAATGGGTGCACCGACATAACCGATGCTCTTAAAACCCGGATATTCAACTTGAAATGGAAATACGAGGATCCTCGTTTCAACAAGGATTTCACCTTTTGTAAACGGAGTACGAAGCTTCGAAGGATATCGAAGTTGTGAGAATACGACCGACAGAAGCTTGAATCGTAGCTGGGCAGAGCGATAGTGTTACTCGTGCAGGAGGAAATAGGAAAGTGCATTTATCAATGATAACCAATATAGGGTATGAGAGAGTTGGCTTTCACGGTGTTTCCCTTACTGGTGTGTACGCGTTTGAAAAATATTCTTCCACAAATGCATTTCGCGCGTATTTTTCCAGAAATACACTCGGGATATCCTTGCCTTTGGTCGCAGCTCGTGGAAATACCCGACGCGTGGATATAATCCTCGTTTCTTTAAAAGTTTACTCCTCTGTATATCTATTAAATTAAAAAATCTCCACTTCTAATCAATCTTCCATGCATTTTCAGACATTATTCTGCAAAATGGTCGAAACACAACAGACTTCGAGATTTAAAAGTAACATTGTGCCGAATATAAGCAACAGCTGTGTCAAGCGAATACTCCAAATATATCCTCTTATACATTATTATATATGCCATTCTGGGTTATACTTAGTTATCTCTACTAACAACTGCACTCTCTTTTTCATTACCCTTTTTTCACGAGAGTTTTCTTTTACTCAGACTCCTCGAGCGCGATAGCTATTTCAACGCGTAATCTAAATGTCCTGTTGAACAATCCGCTTCAGATCAACATCGTGTAGGCAGTGAAACAATCAAATATTTCTATATAACTTTATTGAACGAGCTTTCGCAATTAAACGTATAAAAATGTTACGATACGAGTCCGCACGCGGTCGTGCCTACGATCTATCGATAAACGGATATCGGTACTCCTAGTAAGTAACGTTCAGGTCCACGTCGTCCTTGTGATAAATCATGACATCCTTGAAGATCATATTGGGCCCGTCGTACCGGAAGTTCTGGACGTATCTGTCCAAGGGGAAGCCGAAGGGCTTGTTGTCGTACTGATAGTTGCCCCAGATGCGAGACGTGTAGGACAGGGGCTCCGTGGTCACTGGACTGACGTAGACGAACAACTGCACTGGGAAGCCCTCCTTCTTGCCCTTGGGCAGCAGCAGGCGCTCGGGGAAGCCCTGGAGCCTCTGCTGGTAAACGAGGTTCTCAGATCCCTCCATTGCCTTCAAAATACTCTTGTAGAAGACCTCGCTCGGCTCCTGATCGGGCATCACGAAGAAGAAGTCCTGGCTGTTTCGTACGATCTTGTTCTGGCCGGCGGTCACTGGAAATCGACGAAAAAACCAAGGATTTGTAGAATGTGCTTTTGTTTCCGACTGTTGAATTCATTGCTACTTTTATATTTGAGCTATTGGCAGGTTTTTAGATATATTTAGGAATACTACGTGTATCAGAAGAAAAGGAAGAAAGTAGAGAGGAAATGCTAGATGAGTATGATCATGTGTATTGTCACGAGAAAATGGTGGTGCATCGTAGAAAGTACGTCGTTATAAAGGCAAACTATTTTTTCTACCAAATATCTGATCAGTCATTTTTGTTAATTTGAGAAGTATATTACTGAGCTGGCTATTGTTAGTGATTCTTTATCAAAAACTTTTCACTAAAGATTTTCTATAATTTTAGTACAGCGTGTAGATCATTGTATCGATCTATCGATATTTTTTCTTTGTCCTTTTGTTTCTTTTTATATACATGTGACCTCTTTTTATGATAAAACGACCTCTTTTTCTCGTGTTAATTCTTAATCTCCTAACGGACTATCGTTCAGGTACGAGAAGAATACTCACGATCGACGATATAGTTGTCCATCTCGTAGAAGTATTTGAGATCCTCTGGGAACTCTAATGGCCTGTGGTGGACGTCGTATTTTGGTCCAAGGAATATACGTATCGCGGCCTTGATAGGCTTGTCGGCGTGTATCGTCATGTAGAGGCTGAAGGGTTTGTGGTTCAGTCGGTATTGGCGCACCTTGATCAGCATGTTCTCAGCCTCGTTTTCGCTCTCGACCATCAGACCGTTGCTGATCGTGGCGTCGAATTGGTCGAAGTAAGTCGACAGTTTGTCCGTGGTGAGGGATTCGAACTTCAATTCGGGGAAGACGACCTCGTCCTTCACGTACGGCTTCTGGTGCATCTTGTATCTGTTGGGATCGATGTTCGATTAATTTCTCGATATCATAATTTAAAATCATAGACTCTAAGAGTTACTTCAGGTCAAAGCTGATTTTCACATTTACACTATTACAAAAGGACTTAAATTTGAATATACTATCAATATTTGAGCAATGGCCCTTCTTCTGAGATTTATTTGGCAAACTCTGGGCTTTCGAACGACAGCAGTGAAAAATGAAGCGATCAATATGAATAAAAAATGTCTTGGTAAGGCTATAGAATTACTTTAAAGGAAAAGCTTGTCGTATACCTGTAGTAATAATAGAATATTCTTTTGTAGAGCCGATAGAATGCTGGATCTCTCAGCGATGTGCTGAAGTTTTCGAGGGCGCTTGGCACCACCTGGTGAGAGCTCGAGGGTTCCAGATTGAACCCAAGAATCTTCCTGGCAAAACGATCTATGCTTCCGTAGAATTCGATATTGCACGAGTCAACGTTTCCTTCGATGAGGTTGCCAAGTATGTTCAGACCCTCTTCCGTGTAGATGTTCACGAATTTGCGGTCAGCGTCGACGATGAAGCCGGAGTCGATAGCCGCCGACACTCTCGATTCCATGTCGTTTATATCCTGATTTTTTAACGGATCAAAGTTCAATTAGCATCGAGACATATCGACGCACTATGAAATGGATGATCGAAATTCAATTGTGCCGCGTTTCCCTTCATTGGGAATGAAATAAATCGATAATTATGTAGTTATTTTAAGACATCGGTAAGTATTTAGCCACGGATGTCACATATTATTATCTAATCTATATAGCGGTATACTATATGTATCTTTTAAAAAGGGAAGAACGAGGCAGATATGCCAACATAAACAATTATGCAATTTTTCGAAGAGATAACTGAGTCAATTTGACTTGTGTAGTAGTTATGGCGGTAAGGCGAACAGCCATCTTTCGAACGGGGGAAGAATTTCGTACCTTGATGTACTTGTACTTGTAGTACGGGAATCTGCTCCAGTATGGTCGTTGAGGGAACGGCAGTCCATTGTGATACGTCATAGTCGGGTAATATCCAGAATAGAATTCTCTTTCCCAGTCGAAGTCCTCGATCTTGCCCAAGTCATTGGCCAGTCGCTCCAGGAAGTAACGGCTCATAATCTGCTTGTGGCCGTAAAGGTACTCCTCGCCACGATATTGTGGCAGGCCGAACTCCGCGCTCTTCAGCCAGAATGGGAATTCCTGTCTGAAGTAGAAGTAATACGCGTTGAAGCCAATGTCCTCCGTGAAGTAGTTCAGCTTGTGATCCAATTCGTAGTCGCGGGTCAGGTACCAGCCGGAGTAGTTAGCAGGAATGATGTACGTGTCGTACGCGCCGAATTTCTTCGAGTCTGTAATAATTAATGGGTTCGACGATTAACCTACTCGAGGCCCTTTAAATGCGTGGTTTTCGAAAAAACCCGCCAAAGGGTGAAAAAGTGGGAGTTACGTGGAATCAAGAAAAATTGGCATGCGTGCATGCACTTCGATGTATATAAATACCTTTGCAAGCGATTACAAATTAAAAGAGTTACGATGCAAGTCAAATTACGTATCCATACACTAATATGCATTAAAGGAATATGCATTGAAAAAATCATCAAAAATCATCAAAAATAAGTACCTTTCTTTCCGAAGAGTTTCGCGTGGTGTGCCTTCTCGAGAACCTCGGAGTTGAAGAAGGCGTAGGGGTACATCTCGTACGGTGCCGGCAATTGGATGTATATTGTGTCCGGACGACGGATCACCGCGTTGTACAGTGCATAGACGTAGCTTCCCTCGTTCACGTAGATGCGTGCCCACGCGGCAGTCTTGTAGAAGGTGTCGAAATCCTTGGCGTAGTAGAACAACCGGAAGAGCGCCTCGGATTCCTTGAGCAGTTTGGGGTAATACACGGAGAAGACCTCTCCCCTCGGTAGCATTCCATGCTCGTACAGGTACAGGAAGTCCTTTACGACCGCCTGAAAGGGTGGAAGATCGAGCTTGTAAAATACACTTATTTCCTACGACTATATATTAAAAAAACCGTTTGAAAGAATTTAAACCAGTGCTCCACAAATTCGACACGTTACAGTATTTACCGAGTTATCGTTATTTTAATAATACGAACACCGTCCCTTTCCTTTCTACACCCCTCATATATTGTATATCAACAATCATTAATACCAAAAGAAGTACTATCGATCACCACAAATTTGCGTGGAAGCAAAGATTTTTGTAAGGTATCTCAGTTAGTATTCCAACATTGTGAAACAGTGGCGTAAGGAACCGAAGCAGAGGTTCCTAAGAATCGTCAAATCGGTAATTACCGAATTGGAATAGGAGTCGATGTTCGCCTCGATGTTGTACTCCTTGCCCTCGTTGTAGAGAGGTAAGTTCACCAGCGACGGCTGGGATACGTGGTAGAGGAGGTTGAAGACCTTCTTCTGCTTAATCAGGAAATCTTTGTCCGCTATCGTCTTGTCGAAGTACTCGGCTGTCGCCAGGTAGAAACCCGCGATAGCCAGCACCGCCAAGTGCTTTAGCATCGTTACTCTGTTTCGCCTTTAAATCGTCCCCAATTGCCACTCTTTTCACCACGGTTCTGCGCGCTGCACGCCGACGCATCCACTTTTATACCGCGGATCCGCATAATCAATGCGCTTTGGGTCACAGGGGTGATTTCTGTACTGTCCGCGGAATGAACGTATCTGCGGGCAAATCTACGACGTCACGACCACCGAGAAGTCTACTTTCTTCGAAAAGTCTTTATATATCGTGCTGTTATTTATACGCACATTTAGGTGTATCCGATACAGATATTTATATTTTTAATATAATTGATATCTTTAAAAAAAGGGGGGGGGGTCAAAGGCAAATGTGGATAGATCGTTATGCTATGATAAAATCGTGGGAAGTCTGAAGAAAAATGGACCGTCACGAAATCGTGCTATTTTTATAAGAGATGCGTTTATAAGAGAGCGCGTTTTTTGAGGATTTTTTTCATTCTTTTTTCTTACGGTATTTTACGATTAAATGTAATGTAAAATATACAATTTATCTTCCCTTATTGTTCCTACTTTTCCATAAGCGTGTATAGTTTATCTATGCTGGATTGCGACAGGTAGTTTTAGTATTAGTTCTCGATTTGAAATATTAAAATGAAAAGATACCTCCAGGATATGTTTTCATCAGATACTTAAAAATTTCACATCGCCTTTTTTATTTCTTCTTGGAAGTTTCTTCGAAGAGAAGCTCAGGCTATCTGAAATAAGGAATAGCGCAAAGGTAGTTTAGAATCGTTTACTACTTTTTTTTACGTTCTTTTTAATAAGAAAAAAAATCACCCAGCTTTGCTATGTACCTGTAAAGTATCTACTTGCAATTCGCAATTCAGTCGTAAAAAAAAATTAAAACATATTTTTTAATCATACGCGAATCACTCGAGTTACCCCCGCCAGTTTCGTAGCTAATGGCGAAGTTCAACGATTTCAGCGACCGTGTTTCGTCATTGTTTCCTCGAGAAGTACGCTCATACCGCGATTAAGATGCGTTGTCTTTTAATTGAAGTTAAAGCGCCGGATATCACTCTCGATTTTTTTTGGGCGCGCGAGGGCTGAAGCAATCCCAAACACGCAGTGTGTATTTATCTCTGTTGCATTGTCATTTTTGGAAAGCTGAGTGCTCATAATTTTTACCTATAAAGAAATGCATCATTAATTCTATAATCATCAAATCGATTAAAGTGATCGATTAATCGTCTTTAGGAAAATTACTTGATCTTTACAATGGCGTCACTTCTGTGAGTTTTCATGACTTGTCGATGGTATCTAGATATTGGATTTATTAACATTTCCGCTTTGCCCTTTTTTTTTAAGATTTATGCGGTATGTATAATTATGCTTAACAAGTGGTAACGCTTGATACTTCGTGATTGAAGAGACTAATATTGACAATACCACTGTCGGTTGTTGTCAAGTATCGCGTAATCTTTTGATTGCCGGCAATTTTCGATGCCTCAATTGGCAATGTCATTTTGATGAATGACGGCTATATATATATATGCAGAACTACGGGCAAAGATACTTGAAACGACTCATCGTGATTATCAACGAATTTCTTACTCTCAAGCTTAATTATTTAACACTACATCTTCATTCTAACGCATCACAAATGACGATATCTAATCTCTTGATTATTATTCTCAAATGAGATATATCATTCGATTTAGTTTTTCAATCATCTATTTTTTTTTGTTTTATTGTAATTTATCAAATAAACAGTTACCTATAATTTTCCTGTAAATTGAACTTATTATTTGACGTGCAAATCTTTGCGGTTTCTATCATTAATTACTCTAGCAAGCTTCTGATATTTGTTAATTAATCAAAAACCTGCCACTCTCTTACGATGGAATTATGTTTGCAATGTTATGTATGTACCTCGATATTCAGAGTTTAACTTTGCAAATTGTGATTATCAATTACTCGCTGTCCGTTGATTCCAACGCGCTCGATATAAGAGTGTACATGAGCATTCGATGCTGTGTGGTCAATTACGATTGTTTCAGGGCATCTCATCGTTCCTAGATATAAAGCCGCTTACGCACTCCGTTCTTATTGCTCGCTTAATTATTTTTCATCAAAATCTGTTTGGCAAAATGCGAAGAGCCCCGGGGGACGATATAGATTCTTGGCTTAATTATAAGTTATTTGTCCGTTGTGAAAATGTGTTTGTTAGATAATAGTGCGTGTACGTTGTCGTTGTTTAATCACAATTATCCGGTTTGCGCTAATGTGCGTTCGCTCGAAACGTTTGTGTGTAAACGCTTCAAATTCGTTCTTGAAGTACAATTATTCATTAAAAAATGTACGTTGAATTTAAGTTGAATTTAAGTTATTCGTGGGTCACGAGGAATCGAAAATTATTTTTCGAACATAACTTCGATTAAAAGGCGATTCACATAAAATCTAAGCAATGTAAATAGCGCGTCTTGTTCGAAACGCAATCACAAGTGAATCCTAAGTTTTATAAATGAGAAAAAAACCTTTTCTTTTAAATTGCACGCGCAAACTTCGAATGACATTTCAATGGCATCATATATGGTATCGAACATATTTTTTTGGTATATTTCGTGAAATGTGAAAGAGAGGAGCATCGACTTGTGTTGACAAATGATACGCGGATTATACGATTTCCTCGACGTTTATTAACCGGGAGAAGAAGTAAACTCGGAGAGTTCAAGTTTGTTTTTAGGCTTCCCCCGGAGTGACTGCAGATACGAAATTAATAATGAGCACGTAAATACCTATTTATCTGAGCGGATATAAGAGCAATATCTGTGTGACATTTGACACAAACTATAAGATCTGCTGAATAATATAACCAGTCATACCCTCGAAAGTCCGACTCCACTGTTAAATCGCCTTTCATTAAATTCGTTTCATGATCGACAAGGAAAGATCGTATCGAAGATCTTACAATAAAAATTTATGGATTCTAATGTATTTTCTTCTTCGCGTGAAAAAATCCAACTGCGTATTCGTTATATATAATTTACACGTTCGATAAAATTTAAATATTCAAATATTAGTTATTTCTATCTTGAATAGTTTATTTCAATATATTCGCAATAATATTTCGTACCAGAAATATTATCAGCAATGTCTGAGAGAATTATTTTAACATATACGAGGAAGTCTTTACGTGGATAAAGGATTATTCTGCACAAGAGCGCCATAAAAAAAATTATAATTGTATATTATGTATATTTTAATATTCTTATTTTTTTTTTCTAAAGTAACAATAATTTAAATAAAAGACACATATTTTTAACATCATAGAAATGATCGTAAGTCTTTCGATTTTGTTGACGATGCATCGTGTCGTATTGCTTCTACCATCGGTTCTATAAATCCGAGCATTTCAGGTCAATGACCTTTGCTTTCGTCAAGTACGTAAACGCATACTACATGTAGTAGTAGCTACAATATTATCTTGCTCACCGATAAAGATACAGATACATCTCTCTTTTTCTGATTAATTCCACGCGCGTGTCGTCGCTTCTACACGTAACACGCAGAAGCTGTCGAATTGATCCAGAAGTATTTGTGCCTCGAAATCGCCTCGTAAATTTAAAAACGTTTTTTTGATCGTTGAATAATACTTTTATTAACAAATTTACTCGTGTATGTATCTAGCGTGTTTTATGCAAATGTATGCGTTTTTAAATAATTACAAAATCCGTATAATTGTTATATTATTATACTTTATTATTATGTCACATTCAATTCAATAGTTAAAAAGGTATACATTAATGTATCTTCTTTTTTACTGAAGACGAAAAAAAAAAGGTACAGCTATTCACCGAGCTAATTATCGGCTATTATTCCTATCAAACGTTTGACGCTTGCAGACAAAAACTCATTGAGAATTCTTTTTAAACGCACTGACCTTCCATAAAAGATAACAGAACATAGAGATGCTGAAGGTCAAAAAAATTCCTCATCCTTCAAATCTCTATTATTCACTCTCCATTAATATTTCGACAGAATTCGAAGGGACTCACAGATGATAAAAATCATATTAAATAATCAAATTTAAGGTTTCTTATACCTGTAAAAATTGTATCGGTTTCGCAATGTAGAAGCTGTTCTTAATTACTAGACATCATCGTCGATCGATCATTTTGCTTTACAATCTTAACAGTTTCCACTCGATGGAGAAACAAAACGATGAATTGTCTGGAACAGCGAAAGATTGCCAAAAAAAAAGGAGCATTATTATTACGCAAATGGTGTGATTTACGAGCAAAGAAAGGGACGATAATGGGCGGTGAAACCGGCGGGGAGATAGCGGGAACATCTGCTTAGGCGGTAAAAATGCCCGAAATCGTACAGCAGACGATTACATCCGTCTGGACCGCGAGTATCAGCGTGTTTATAATACTTAATGACGGTACGAAGGTCTCTAGTTAACGACCCGAGATAGCTCGTACATCGAGACTAGACATTTCTCTAGAAATACGCTGATCTTTAAAGAGTCGCTCTTAATTGTCTCGCTTTTCGAATTGTTCCCGCTTATTTTGACGGAGAATTTCCTTCTCTGACGCGACTTGTGAATTTCATCATTATACTACTGTCCCCATTAGACAGGATAGTAAATAGTCAACGAAAGAATTGACAATAAATAATCATTCCGTATATATTATTCGATAAACATTTCAAATATCGTTGTATACTACATCCTTTAATAATCAATACCATAACGTACCTAATCCCGATCCTTGCAAATTGAATCAAAAATCGAAAAGCTAAACCTACACTACCTGTCCCTGACAACAAAGTGATTATTATATCAATTTATATATAAATCCCAAAAACACCGATTTAAAATTCACACCTCTTTCCCAATAATCTCAGACACAATCCATAAACCTCCATGAACCACGTACATCAAACATAGTAGACGATAAAGAGTGTATACGGTGAAGGGGTAAGCAACGAATACGATCGATTAAAGTTCAGCACCAAAGGTGCGATCTTTATTACACATCTTTGCGTATAAAATACTTTATTACGATTACAGGTCGGCGCCTTTGGCGTCCCTTCTCTTGGTGCGTGTCTCTTATGAATGACGAGCTAGCCTCCTCGCGAGGATTTAGGCCGGCAGGTTTATCTCCTGCATCTGCTTGTGGAAGACGAGGACGTCCTTGAAGTACATGTTGGGGACGGTCACGTCGTGCGCGTGGACGGGTCTGTCCAGGGGATAGCCCATGGCGCGTCCGTCGACCAGGGTGGTTCCCCAGATGGGCGACTCGATCTTGGTGGCCTTGGCGTCGTCGAAGTGGGTCACGCAGACGAACAGCTTGAAGGGCATGCCCTCCTTCTTACCCTTGGGGAGGACCAGCCTGTCGGGGAATCCGTGGTTCTGGTGGCTGTAGGTGAAGGTCTCGGGGTTCTCCATGGCCTTGACGACCTTCTTGTAGAAGACTTCGCTTGGTACCTGGTCGGGCACGACGTAGACGGACTCGTGGCTGTTGCGCTCGATCTTGTTGATGCCGGTCTTCACTGTAAGGGCAAACATCGATGTGTTTATAAAAACTCCTCTTCGCTCTTTTAGAATTTTTAATACGCTACGTCTACCAAAAACGTGAGGTTTCTTCCATTTTTGATGCTATCAGTTACATCTTGGAAAAGGAGTTGATGCTGATTTTAGTGTATTCGAATGCAAATCCTTAAATATGTCGGTGTACGAAGAAAGGGGTTTATATTGATTTAAAAGGGGAAACGATTTATATCCTCGAATTTCTCGCGAAGCCAAAGGATCATCAAACGTGATACCTTTGTAATCCTACTCGAGAATACGATGTATATTCGATGAAATGCAATGTATACATATATTACATAACACAATTCAATGCGTGTAATTTTACATCGCAAATTCATTTAGCTTCTAAATTAATCTAACAAATTACTTATGGGAATATTGGTTTATCGGTTGTTAATTCAGAAAATTTGAGGAAGTACCAACGATGGTTCCGCTTTTAAATTTACCAAACAAACCACGATCGGGGTTGTAGCTTTTTGCATAATTAATTCAAAGGGATTGTGAAAAGTACTCACGGTCAACGACCCACTGGTCGAGCTCCATGAAGTTCATGTAGTTTTCACTGATGTCCAATTCGTGTCCGTGCACGTCGTATTTCGGACCCATGAAGATGCGGACCATAGCCTTGACGTTCTTGTCGCTGTTGACGGTGATGTGGTAGGTGAAGGGCTTGTGGTTCAGACGGTGCTGGCGGGCCTTGATGAGCACGTCTTGGGCATCCTTGTGGCTGCGGACGGACACGGCGTTGTTCAGGAGAGATTCGAAGTTGTCGAAGTAGGTCATCAGCTTGTCGACCGTCACGGACTCGACCTTCACGCCGGGGAAGACCAGCTCTTCGTGGGTGTAGGTCTTCATGTTGGCCTTGTATCTGAAGATCGAATAATACTGACGTCATTTGAAATTCTGCGACATGACTGGATACTTTAATACATACAAGAACCTAAGTCTTGTACACTTCATCAACGTCCAAGCTATCAAAACACTCTGATACGCGTGTCCTCTTAAGGAACATAGCGAGCATCATAAATTTCGTTTCCTTATGGAAAAATCACATTGTTCCATGCAAGGATGTTTATGATAAACTTTCATCCTGTACGCAGACAATATTTTGTTGCGTCATCAGGATTCGAGGAAGTATTTAGATGGCTCTGCTCAAAGGAGTAATGATGAAAACCAGGGTGTACCTGTGGAAGTAGTGGAGGATGTTTTTGTACATGCTGTAGAAGACAGGGTCGCGCATGCTGGTGCTGTAGATCTCCAGGGCGCTTGGGACGACCTGGTACTTGGTGACGGGCTCCAAGCCGAAACCGAGGATCACTCTGCAGAGTTTGTCCATGTGGCCGTAGAAGACGCGGTTGATGCTGTCGGCATTTCCTTGGACGATGTTGCCGAGCATGTTCAAACCTTCGGGGGTGTAGATGCTGACGTGCTTGCCGTTGGTGTCGATGACGTAGCCGGTGTCGATGGCGCTGGAGATTCTCACGTGGAGATCGTTGGCCGTCTGAAAACATCGACGAGCATTAAATCAATAATGTGCATATAAAATAAGTATAAATAAGGTACAAGATAATACATATATAATAACTAATAAAATACGAAATAAAAATAAATAAGAAAATAGCGTTGCTAAAGTATATCGCGAGCAATAAATAAGTATATACATACAAAAAACTGTGGTCACTGATAAACCATCAGTAACGAATAAACGAGTAACAAACAACATATAAAAACAGCTAAAAAATAGCCTAACTTACATAAACGTAACAATGTATTACATTAAAAGTATAATTTAGCTTGCAGTTCGAGTCTTTCATTCGAAAAAATTATTTTAGGCATTCAAAAATAATATATAACGATACAATTGAAAATATTAATTTAAAATATAATTGTACTTAAAAAAGTAGCTTCACACGCAAATCATGTTATTTTACAATATACTAACCCTGACGTAGTCGTGCTTCTTAAGAGGTACAGCGGACATGACCTCGCGCTGGGGGAATGGAAGGCCGTTCTGGTAGTGCATGGTAGGGTAGTATCCAACAGGGATGCGCCTGTCAATGTCCACGTGCTCGATCTCGCCCATGTCGTTGGACAGCCTCTCGAGGTAGTAACGCACCAGGAGTTGCTTGTGGCCGTAGAAGTAGAGCTCACCACGGATGTCCTTTGGCATGTTGTACTCGGCGCTGTTCATCCACTCGGGGAAATCGTGGTTGACCAAGAAGTAGTAGGCGTTCAGACCAACGTCCTCGGTGAAGTAGCTCAGCTGCTGGTCGGGAACATTGTCTCTGTGCATGTACCAACCACTGTAGTTGGCGTTGATGATGTTGTAGTTCACACCGCCCATCGTTGTCTTCTGGTCGGCTGCAAGGAGACGAAGTTCGATGAAAAATATGAATATGTAAGGATTTGGATTTTACATTACTAAGACAAAGTGTTCGAGAGCGATTAAAATAGAGATCAGCTATCGTTAAACCTATCTCTCTTCGCGAAAGACTTGAGAATTTGAGAGAACGATTAAGAATAACGAGGAAACTAATATTTGTCTTTTTTTCCATAGACATTCTTAAAAAGTTTCTCCTTGTAAAGAATTTTTTCCTAACTCGTTACTTTTAATAACTCAATTGGATGGTTTTTCGGAAGAAGACATGTTCCGCATCCAAACTACGCTCTATAATATGTACGATACCGCAAAACTGATAACTATGAATAAAAGACATAGAATTCAATGTTCAGAAAGAATCTAAAAACGCCCTACGCAAGAAAGCGATGAAAAGAATCAGCAAAATGGGTTAAAGAGATATTTCAACCCAAACTGTGAGAACCGCAAATCATAGCCCGAAAATCCTCAGCATCGAAATTGAGAAAAAGAGAGAACATTTACCAGCATGGCCCATGGCGACGTGGTAGGCCTGGTGAAGGACGTCCGTGTTGAAGAAGAAGTTCGGGAGGATTTCATAAACGGGTGGCAAGTGGATGTGCTTGGTGTCAGGGCGGTGCATGACGGCTACGCTCAGGGCGTAGACGTACATCTGCTCGTTCACGTGGAACCTAGCCCACACGGCGGTGTTGTAGAAGGTGTCGAAGTCCTTGGCGCCGTAGAGCACGCGGAAAAGGCAGACAGCCTCCTGGTGAAGCTCCTTGTGCGCGGCGGTGAAGACATGTCCTCTTGGGAGCATGCCATGCTTCAAGCGCTGCAGAAGCTCCTCTACCACGGTCTGAAAGACGAATATTCAATCCTGATTATCGTACGACGAGTACTCGGCAAGATCCAAATCTTGAATCCCCTTGTCTCAAATACTCTTCATGACTCGAATTGACTTCACGACGAATTTTTCATCTTTCAACTTCAAACCTTTCAATTAACATTTCGATCTTATTAAAAATCCTTGTCGCAGAACCTTTGCAAATATCGTCCTTCGACATATTAAATATCCTCGAAGTTCGATATTAAATAACTTAACAACAGTTTGAGAGAGGATCGACGTGTAAATTCCTTCAGTAGACCAACTGACCTTAGTAGTCAATGCCAAAAAATGAATAAAAAAAAAAAAGAATCCTTTTTGCATTACCTTGTCGACGAACTGGTCGAGGTGGTCAGCGAGGCTGAAGCTGCGCGCCTTCTGGTAGAGCTCAGGGTGGTAGACGGTGGGCTGATCGACGTGCCAGAAGAGCTCGTAGATGCTCTTCTGCTTGATCAGGTAGGCCTTGTCGGCGGTGTGCACCGGCACGTGTGCTGCCTGGGCCAGGCAGGCCGTGGCCAAGAGGGCGATCGCTGCGTACATCCTTCCGTAATCACGTACTCGCACCGTTCGACGAATACGGAAAGTCCCTGTTCGACTGACAAATTTCGCTTATATACCGATCATCTTGGCTATGGTATCGGTCATGGCAAAAATACGATGAGGTAACCGGTGCAAGATAGAGCCCCTAATCTTCATATTTGCAGCTCTTACGCAAGCTCCGAGGGGCCTTGAATGCACGAAAGATACGCGAAGATCTCTAATTCCAATCGTGCGACCTTTGACACGTTCTAAATCCGGGATGCGACGCTGTGCAATGATCTGGGGACGCTGAGGTACCGACTGAACCGATCGATCGACTTTGATCGATCGACACGAAGGGACTTCGTGTGGCGGTCTTATTGAGAATCGAAATCTTGGATATTGCGTGGAGAGTGGATCTGGGATCTTGGGTCTTCTTCACAGGTGGCTTCGAGGTCGATAAATGGGAATTAAATGTCACTGTTTTCTATAGGTGTTCGAAAGAGTAGATTTCGAGAAAAAAAGAGTTGGTATTCGATTTATTGAAGCACACGGGGGGTGCAGTTGTATACTGTTTATTTTATTATAATTAGCGAGGTAAGATAACAATAATAAACGTGGTCTTAACTATAAAACTATGTTAGTGTTGCTATTATTAAAAGTGTTGGCTATACAGCACACACGTTTTACTTTGCAAATTAAGAAGTATTTAAATATTTTTTTAAAATATAATTTGCAATAACGTGTAGTTGTAATCTTGCGCATTTTATTGAAGGTGAGATTTGATATATCGAAGGCGGTTAATTGTAAAAATGGAAACATTTGACTTTTTGAAAAGATATAATTAGTCGTAGGTTGCATTGCGCTGTGAATAAAATTTGTATGATATTGCATTTTTTATGGAAAAAACTGATTTTGGGTAGCGAAAATGGGCTTTTTCCGAATCGACAGTGATACCAAAACGTATCGGTTAATTGCGTAATTAAAAAAGCACGATGCGGTTTTAATCTCGAGAAGTTTCTGGTTCAATGTGGAAAAACAAAACTTCGGAGATTAAATACCCAAGATTGTACGTATCTTCGGAGGATTACACCGTGTGCAACTTGTATGCGAAATTCACTAGGTCGGTTTAAAAACAATGATGACGCACCGAGGAAAGTTTATTCGAAATTGAAAGTCATCTTATAATTTGGATCGGCGAAAGTTACTATAATTAAGGACACAAACATTCGATATGGAAGGGTTTTAATGGTAGAATAATGAGGGAACAAGATTTCTAATTGAAGAAATGTTTCTTAAATCACAGTATAAAAATATTTATTCATTCAACATCAAGTACAGTGTATCTACAATAGATTAGTAGCATTTCTCTTATGAATTTTATAAACATTAATTATCCGTAACAAGTATAAAAAATTGTACTCAAAGCTTTCAATATTGTTCATGAATGTCGCTGGCTATTTTGCGTATGGTGTGATTTCGTTTGTTGACACTAATGTTTTACCATAAATAATAACGAAAATATTTATGTATTATCACTAGGGCCTCTCAGATAATAAATTGATAGACTCCATTCCTTGTCAGCTTTTCGATATAAGTTTATTATCTGCATGCAAAACAATTGTTTAATAAAATATTACGTTATAGGCTGAATGGATTTTTTGTGATCCAGATTTAAAGCTTATCAAATCTGCACTCTCAAACAAACAATGTTACGGAATACATTTTAATTTCTGCAGATAACAGGAAGGGGGAATCATTTTCGTTGCAATTTTTTTTTTTCATGTTGTGCGGCGATAATCGCATAATCTTTATTATCTCTAAGATTATTTTATCTTCTAAGCATCAGATAAATAAATACAATGCCATATCAATGAAATATTTTCACAATTCATCAGTTTATATTTATTTGAATACATAGTCACAGAGTATCAGACTGCATCAACGCTTTGAATCACGAATACATTCAGTCTTAAAATGTATACCGAGTACCAACAACCGAAAGGATATTAAAAGTTTAGCCTGTTATAGCCTGAGATAGTTTTCATTTTTTAATTATTTCATTTTTATTTTTCCATACAATTCTTTACAGAGAATCGGGTTCTTCTCAATTTTGGGTTAACAAACAGAAACATTTTACGCTCACACCATTTAGATTTTTCTTCGATCCAAATCGAGATGTCAATATCACTACTCTTGGTTATTACTGTACAACAATAGACTTGACAATAATCTGATTCTACCTTTAAATAATTTTCAAGTAAATAAAAGCAGAAAAAATTCTCTTTTGGAAATTTACATCAAAACCACATACAGGATGACTTAACATTTTCTCTAAATCCAAGTCAATTCAATCCTTATCCTCCCCGATCGATATTCATAAACCTAACCTATCCTTCGCTTCATTCCTATAAATCCCTCAATCAACCCTTCTTCTTATCGCAATCAGAATATATATAATATAAATCTAAATACATCACAATCCAAGGGATAAAGGATGCTCAGGATGAAGGAGGCAAGTATATTCGATCGAAATATTTTATCTCAGCGTTCTTTATTGCAAGAAGCCATTGCGCAAGCAATCATGATACATATAAAACTGAATTCGATGCGTTTCTGGGCCATCGTGAGCCCGCAAATTTGTTCGTTCCGGTCTTCTAGTACTCTCCCTGGGTCTTCATGCCCTCCTTGGCGTGGTAGATGTACACGTCCTTGAAGTACATGTTGGGGGTGTAGAACTTCCATGGGTACATGGGTCTGTCCAATGGGTAGCCGAATGGCTTGCCGTCGAAGTACAGCTTGCCGAATACGGGCAGCTCGTACTTGGTGACCTTGGTCTCGTCGTAGGGGCTCAGGTAGAAGAACATCTTGAAGCGCATGCCCTCTGGCTTGCCTCTGGGCAGGGTTAGACGCTCGGGGAAGCCGAACATCTTCTCCTCGTAGATGAAGGGCTCGTTGCCGTTCACGGCCTCCTGGATCTTCTCGTAGTAGATGTCGCTGGACATCATGTCGGGTACGGTCAGGAAGGATTCGGAGCTTCTGCGCTCGATCGTGTTGGTTCCAGATTTCACTGCAAATTCGAGAGTATTCGATCAAACAATAGAATCCAGATCCATGTATAACGTATATACACACTTCTAGATACTATAAAAAGATTGCTGTTATATACGATCTCTCTATATGGATCATACTATATACTATTATAAAAAAGTGTGCTACAGAAATATGCTATTATATACGAAAGAAATTCTACGATTGGAATTTGATCGAGAGAAGGTCCTATTGAAGACCGAGATTCAAGGTGTAGTCAATTAAATTTGAATACAAGATATGGATATTGTTACTGATATTACATGAATCAAGGTACATGTATATAATACTTCATAATTTGATGGAAGAACGCGAGCTGGGTCAATCGTTATACGAAGACAAATGGCGGTGCTTACGTGTCACGACGAATTTGTCCAATTCGACGAAGTATTGGTAGTATTTGCGGAGGTAGGAGTAATCGGTCTGGCCTTCGTATTGCTGGTCGTAGTTGGCGGGTCCAAGGAAGATTCTGAGGACGGCCTTGGTTTCCTTCTCGCTGTTCACGTTGATGCGGTAGGTGAAGGGTTTGTAGTTCAGGCAGGAGCGGCGGGCCTTGATGCGCAGGGCCATGCCTTCCTTGAAGTTCTGTACGGTCACGGCGTTGTTGATCAGAGTGTCGCAGGTGTCGAAGTAGGTCATCAGCTTGTCCATGTGCACGGATTCGAATTTGACTCCTGGGAAGACCAATTCGTTCTGGGTGTAGGCTGGCAGGTTCTTCTTGTACCTGGAAACAAAAAGGTTCATCGTGAGGAATCCTTGGTGCTGCAGTTTTCAGTTACTTGCTATCCTGTTATTATAAGAAATTATATTTTATGAGAATTGTTATTATAAGAACCGCGTACGAAGGTTCGAAATCAAAACCGAATTCTTCTTCATCTCGGATCTCGATTGATTGATGGTGATTGAAGTTTAAATCTTATACTTGGATTCATAAATGGCTGATTTTTTATATATGTAAACTTCTGTAATACCTGAATCTTACTTTAAACATTAATTCTACGAATACTGATTCCTGCTGAATATACTTTTATCCAATAAATACGAGTTTCTAGGTCACTTGGCAAACTTGAGTAATACAAAACACCGATCAGTATACCTCTGCTAATAAATAATATACACAACTCTCTAATCGGTAGCTCTTAAAATATAGAAATTAGCCATCGTTGAACTCAGTGTCAAAATGATCAAATAGAGAGCTCCACGTCTTTTTCATACACGATCACGAAATAAAGATGAAAGAACGAAGAGTAGAGGAAGCGATGCGTACCTCAAGAAGAAGGTCATGATTCTCTTGTACAGGCGGTAGAATGCTGGGTCGCGCATGCTGGTGCTGTAGCTCTGGAGGGCACTTGGGATGACTCTGTTCTTGTATTTGTAGTCGAAGTTGTAGCCAAGGATGTCCCTTGCGAGGGCGTCGTACATTCCGTAGAAGCGCCTGTTGGTGGAGTCAACGTTTCCTTCGATGATGTTTCCAAGGATGTTCAAACCCTCTGGCGTGTAGATCTGCACCTGCTTGCCTTCCTTGTCGTACACGTATCCCAAGTCGATGGCGTTCATTATGCGGTTCTCCAAGATGTCGATTTGCTGTAATCATAGGAAAATATTACGCTCGACCTTTAATTCGAGGATCACATATCTCAATTGTACTCTTGGCTACGTGAAAGAACGTGAACAACTATTCTCCACTGTATATCACGTCGAGCCAAAGTCTTTCTAATACATTTCAAAATTACTACTCTCTCGATAAACTCTAAAGATCGTCTGAAAAGACAAACTGGATACACGAAGACGATCAGTATTGAATAAAATAAAATACTGGAGCGAGTAAAGTAGTTATTCAGTAGATGGATTAAATATAAATGTAGAGAATCTCAGGAGAAAAACGAACTTGCTGTACAAAATGAATAATACAAAGGAAGAGAGGTTAAACGTGAATGTGGGATACCAACCTTAAGGTACTTGTACTTGTAGTATGGCGCGGCCGTAACGCGTTCGCGTTGTGGCATGAAGATACCGTTGTTGTACATCAAGGTGGAGTAGTATCCTGGGTAGAACCTCTTGTAGTAGTCGAAGTCTTCGATGTCGCCCAAGTCGTTGGAGATGCGCTCCAGGTAGTATCGGCTGATGAGCTGCTGGTGGATGTAGCTGTAGAGGTATCCTCGGATTTCCTTGGGGATGTTGTAGTCCTTGCTGTTCAGCCAGAATGGCAAGACGTGGCGGTAATAGTAGTAGAAGGTGTTCAGGCTGACGTCCTCCATGAAGTAGTCGAGTTTGTATTCCTCGTCCTGCAGGGCCCTCGTGAACAGACCAGTGTAGTTCGTGTGGATCAGGTAGTTGTCAGTGTTCTCCATACCGGCCTTTGTGCCTGGAATTAAAAGCAGAGGAGTTGGTACAGAAAAAGGAGTAATGGATTTTTGAGCATGTTTTTCATGGACATTCGATCGAAGTAGACTTCCTCGAAACTAACGATCCTTATGATAATTGTGTAATATTCTTTATACTCGAGCTATGAGCAATGAGTTATATGATGAAACAAGAAGAACCCTGGACAGTTTCAAAGACAATCCGTTTCAGAAAATCCGTTTCAGAAAATCCGATTCAGAAAATCCGGTAGTCAAAGAAAATCTACCAGCTGCGAAAGTTATTAGAGTGCGATTCGAAATTTAGTTTTACACACCGCGCATCATCTTGACGTGGTGGGCCTTCTGGATGACGGTGGAGTCGAAGTACAGGTTCGGGTTGATTTCATATGGGGCTGGCAAGCGGATGTATTTGCAGTCTGGCCTGAAGAATACGGCTGCCGTGAAGGCGGAGACGAAGACACCATAGTTCATCTTGATACGCGCCCAGGCGGCAGTCCTGTAGAAGGTCTGGAAGTCCTTGGCGTCGTAGAACAGTTTGTAGAGGCGCTCAACCTCGAAGAGGTGATCCTCGTTGAACAGGGAGAAGATGGCATCGCGGTACAGTACTCCTTGTTTGTAGAAGTACAGGAACTCTTGTACGACGTCCTGGAAGAAAAGTGTTCGAGGATATTAACATGAAGAATCAATGACCAATATGTGGGCAAAGGATTTAATAGACTTTCAGGGTAATTCGACAAACGATGATCAGCCTAGTATTTCAACTATGCTAATTTCACAGAGAATATTATATGTTTAATACAAAATTCTGCTCGATATAGGTCTCATCGTAGATTCACGCGCTTGGCTATTATATCCTCGAAAAGAATCTCTCATAGAAATCTACACGGATCCTAAATCTCTCTTTCTCTATTCTCTTCCATAAGAATACTCTTATAAAAACTTTCTTCAAGAAAAATCTCTATGCGTTTTCTAGTATGTCGTTTCCATAAAAAAGGAAGAAACCAGTCTTGAAGCTATATATACATGCTCACTGATCCGTCGATGTACACGAAAGGCGTACACTTTATCACGCGCAATTCCAATGGTTCAGAATTCCAATGTCCGCCGCGGTCGAAGGATCATACAAACTTTTCCTTTCAACTACGATCAAACACCTCGCCATTGTACATGCCATTGCCATTGCACATACCTTGTCATTGTACATGTTGATGTTGCTCTCGATGTCATACTTGTGTCCAACCTCGTAGAATTCGGCGTCGATCAGGTGGCCCTGCTTCACGAAGAAGAGGAGCTCGTAGATCTTCTTCTGCTTGTGCAGAAAGTCGAGGTCAGCCGTGCGCGTCGGCATGACCGCGCTGGCGCAGCAGAATGCCGCGAAGGCGATGAGAATCACTTCCTTCAGCATGGTGTATTGTCCTCTTCCACCGTCTGGTTTCTACCTCTGCCCCAACGAAGTCAGGGAGGATGATAATTGATGATGGCACGACCGGTGCCTTTTATATCCCGGCTTTTAACAATAATCGCTGTAATCCTCTGACCCCCTTGCCTGCCGCTGGATCAATCGAACGATTGCACCATCTTCTCACCCTCCCCTCGTCCCCCGCTTCGACCCCGTTGCGATCCGTTTTGCTCGATTCTTGATTAACTGCAGTTGCCCGCTTCTTTTTCCCCCCTTTTGGACCGTCGATGTAACGAGAAGAACTTGGATCGACCTGGGGCGAGAGTCTGATTTGGACATTGGCAAAACAGCCGACATCGATTCGAGGTTACCGTTGTTACTTGTAGTTCAGTGGAGAACTTAGGATTTTCCATTTTTGGGGACATCCTGTGAATATCTTCACTAGCCATGGGAGTTGTAATGAGCAGTCTATGCCCGTGTTTCTTTTCTTTTTTTTATTACTCTGATGGGTAATTTTCGAGCTGTCGAAAAGTAGTGGTGCGTAGGGAAATCGCATTGGAAATTAATCGATATGAAATAACGATTGCGTGGCTGTATTTAAAAGATCGCTGATTATATTGATTATGAATATTGAAAGTTATTGGTGCAAGAATAAATTAAGTACTAATGGGTACGAATGTTGAGAATAGAATATGTAGTAATCCATGAGTATATAAAATGATTTATTTTGATGCTTACGATTCTTACGTTATCTTATGGAATAAGTCAAAGTTATTAAGTAATTAATATCGGTAACTATTCTGTATCTCGTGTCTTCTGCTTATATACTACGTATTATCATATTCGAAAAAGTTATACCTATTTCATATTAGGATGAGATATTTGTTCTTTGATCTGTGTACTGCTAGCACCAAACCTGTTATAGTTGGCGTTATTCATTTGGCAGTTTAATTTAGGAAATATCGTAAAATTTCCATACAATCGTCTATCAAAAAGTACCTTCCCAAGTGGTACCTGCGTTGCTTCTACGTCTACGCCATCTATCATCCTTTAATTCTACGTCTGCCATCATCCTTTAATTCATGAGCTATCACAGTCACCTTATCGAAATATAAGTCAATAACCAAAAACAATGAATCGTACTTCACATTTAAGGATACGACATGATCAACGAAGCTGTAATAAATTGGGAATCATTCATCGGTACTATTTTAATATTGTCGTACTTCCCTAGAGCTTTATTCGAAAGCTTAATTTTGGTTTAGCCCAGAACGACTTTGTTCTACTCGCGATTCGTCGATCGCGTGCAGGCAAATACATAATGCCAAATATTTGACACTCATGCTGATAAGAGAGGAGCGCAATGCGATAATGGCGTGCCGATGCTTGACTCAAACGCTACCGAGCCCTGATCATGGATCTGGTATAATCTCGGTCAGATGTGCAACATAGAGAGCAACGAATAGATACAATATTGGCTATATAAACAAGTCGAAACTGATTACTCTCTTTTTTTTACCAATTACGCACGGGAGTCGCGGTGGTGTAATGGATAGAGGCTCGGACTTTCACGCGGGAGATCGGAGTTCGAATCCCGCCTATCGGTTATGATTTTTTCCTCGTGAATTGACCTTAAACAGTAAGTCCTGGGCCAAATGACTTCAGCAGTCAATGCAAAAAATTAAATAAAAAGAAAATACGCGCGTTTATCTTCATTATCGAGCAATTAAATCATCGGTCACAGCTACTGCGGATTTGAGCATTCATAACAGACAGAGTTTGCCCCGTTATTTCTAATTAATGCCGTGTTACATCAGTGGCTGAATGTTTTCAGTGGCTGAGTTGGATCGAGATTGTTGCACAGCCCAAAACCTTCCATTGGGACTTTAAATCATTCTCTACAACAATTTGCAGGAAGTATTGATCGAAGAATTTCTAAGATAGGAGGCTCATTTGGAATTAGATCTATACGGCGAGAGAAAAATCGCTCTTCCTATGTCCAAAAACAACCATTGTTCGTTAATTAAACAAAAAGACAAGAAGTTTTGTACGAAAATATTAATCCAAACCGAGATACCATTATCTGAACTTGTCGTAACGGTACTGGTATTAAACGTCCATTTAATCTTTAAACTTTATTTAAAAACGTCGAGATTCCGTCCATCGAAAAGGGAGCATCTTTCCAAAAAGAAGACTTTCGGTTAAAGAACTTTTAGTATCTACGAGTTATTTCGAGTGTGAACTCAGGATAAGCTTGAGTCGCGCATAAGTTGTCGATAGAAGTTAAGGTGATTTTGGGGGAGTATAATTTACTCCCGATAAATTCGTATTTTTGACGATGAAGAAAAGTATTACCACGAATACACGGCCTAAAGGTCCCAACAATCTGCAGTGGTTGGCGGAATACTTTTGCATTGGCGATACGCTAATGCACAAATTCTGTAAACAAGATTGTTCACATTGCCAATCAGTATTGTGCACGGGGTTGTTTGTTACGTCGAGCTTCGTTTTTTCACATTTGTGCCCCTAGTGCGGTATGTATCTCGGTTTCGCTTAATTTCACTCGAGCGAATCGTGAAAAAAAGAAACGATACGCTCGGCTTTGCTTAATTGCACACAAATGTATCCTGAAAAACATTACGCTCGCTTTTAATTAATTACGCCCGAGCGAATCGTAAACAGCATTATGTTCGAGCGAGCGAGGGTATAGATTTGTAATATAAAGCAGAACAGGATTTCCAGAACGTAAAACAGATCGGACTTTCGAGAACGCTACCCGCTTTCGCTCGATTCTCCGGGATTCGACAAATTCAATATTGAAACAGAGTTCTTCAAAATCCATCTTTCCTCTAGAGAAAGAAAGATAATTTAAGTCCATACATCAATCGTGTAAAAATTCGACGGCTAATTTTCGCAAGACATACGATTTGCATCCACGGTGAATTTCTAACTTCAACATATTTTGCAACTTTCAATTATAAAATTGATAGAGAATATTTTAATTAATGTAACAAGATTCATTTTTTAAACCGAAGTCTCGTATAATAATCTCCCAAATGAAGAACAGTGAAGTCTTCTGGCTGACATTGGCTGGTCTATATCACTTTTCGGATCTTCGAGGAGACACACCACCTGCTTCGAACTATTAATATTCCCAAAGAGGGAAATTTCGATACGATTAGCTGTTATTTTACGAGGGGAGGGATACGGGTGTTATTAAATTCCTTCTGATTAATCAGAGTCATTCGCTGGATCAAATGGGGGGCTAAAGCTTCCCCGGAATTTTCCGAGGTAAAACTTTCCAACGGCACTGGGAATCGAATCGACGAAGGAACAGGCATTATGCCACAAAATAAAAATAATAGGTCCGTGTGACATCAACTTCGCGAAAACAAGATAGTCATGTCTCGTTGCAAACAAGACATCGACTTTTATCTTAGTCAGTGGGAACGATAAGATTCTGTCGTAATTCATTTGTAATGATTCATTAAGAACATAGGGATCGGAAAGGAGCACCGAGGTCATTAATTGTATCGTGCAGATAGTTTTAATTGCAAACGTCGTATTAGTTGGCAATCGCTAAATAATAACTGGGTGACATATCACGCGCTCGAGCCAATAAAATTACGCGAAGGCGAATCAGGGAAATTTACAAACCTCAAGAGGGTATTTCAAACTTTTAAGATATTTTGGAAACCTCTAAAGGGGCATTCACCTTATTACGCAATTGTTCTATTCGATTCTTTCGACAAAATTTTGAAATATATTTCTTTAAAAAGCGAAAGTTTCCATACTGATCTTTCTCCACCGATTTAAACAGCATGCATCTGAATGTCGTTAAAAGCAACGAACAATTTTAGTCTCATGTTTGCAGCGACATTTGTAACATGAATTCAACATGTTACTTATCACGGTTGATTCTGTGAATGGCTTGGTTTTACAAGGAGTAGTTAGATCAGTGTTAAAGCGAAGGTGAAGTGTTTTAAATGCAATCAAACAAGTTTTGGAGAGGGTAAAGATAATGGATACGAAAGATCAGAAACTTCAAAATTAACATCAGGCATCGTTCGACGGATCACGGTTTATCGTCTTGGTATTTAAAAGTTTATCGACTGCGCCTCGAAAGCAGTGCCACTGATAACGATTAAAAATCCAAAAACTACAAACGCCCAAATTTACGAAATAATGCTTTCCGCAAATAGCGTTGTTACACAGCTCGGAGATAATGTTCATTCACGTCAATGGAGGGCAAATGATTGTTCGCGAGGTACGCGCGGGGAATACGACACTGGCACAGGGTGGAAAGTAGTTTTGTGAATCGAATCGTTGTTGAGAGTGGAAAATACTAGATGAGCAATAGAACTCGTATATTTAATCGATACGATAGTAATAATAATATCGTTTGCCTGTATCCAGATTTAGGAGATGATTCAAAAACTTTTCTGAAATATATTCTCTTAGCAAACGGATATTGATTAACAATTATCGAACATGAGTCACGGTTACATCGCATGCAAAAAATCTTATTATGCGACCAACATTGATTGAAATTAAATTACCACTTTGAATTACTGCTTTATCCATAACCAAAATTAAACAAAGACAGCTAACAAAAAATTGGAGAAAGTCTCTTTGGGTAATTATTATAAGAGATAAGATAACATTCGCGGAAGAAAGTTTTGACTATGGAGCTGTAGTAGTTTGAGGCGTTAGTAGAGCAGACATTGGTTAGCCGAATGATGTCACGTAATGAAATCCCAGATTTAAACTCTTCATTGCTGCACTTAGATGCCATTAACCTTTGGCCTGCTAAAAAATTTGACTTTAAGTACAGATACATATTTATAATTGTTGGCGCAAACTTTGACAAACTTCGTGCCAATCTATCTTGCGTTTCAAAAAAAATTATTGCGTACAACGGTCCAAGTTCGATGCTAAAAATCATGGTTGAATTGTTAAAAAAAAGCTTGATTATCAAAGCTTTATATAATATGCGTGATAGCTTAAGAGAGAGACGAGGGCATTGCGACACCAAAGCGATCGATTAATAAAGTTTTTCGATTAAAACACAATAATTGCCGCATAAATCAAGCTCCTTCGAACTCGTCCCCCGTTTACCTTTATCAAGCACCTGTAATCAATATTTAAACCTATCATACACAACGTGCAATACATACTTTAATTAATCATATTTCATCCACGATATATACACATATTTATATATATCGCACGGTACTTCTTCTGTATAATCAAATTTATCATAGGGCATCTGTAAAATATATTTAAAGTTATTATACTGTGCGACGGAAAGATGTATATTCGTCAAAAATCTACCTTGAAAACTTGGTTCTAAAGCATACGACCTTACTGGAAGATGAGGAAAATAAAAAAGAAACAAATTAAATAATCAAGGATCTCATAATATATATTTTTTTATTTATAATGAGGTACTTTGATGCTGAACAACAAAGGGTTTGTCTTGATACTGAGTCGTGAATGAATGAACATTGTGGTCTGAAATGCTCGTTATCTCTCGTGGGGCGGAGCAAGAAAGTTGCGCGACTCCACGATACATGTATACGTATCCTCCAACCTGCATCTTGCACAGTTTCATGCGTTTGCAAATAAAAATGATGGTGGATTTATATACTTCATACAGTCAATTGCTACGCAATGCTCTGATCTATTTATCCCGCTTCTAAGCTAGATCGTACAATATTTATCAGAGCTTTTGTCAGGTGTTTCACTACATACTGAAATACAATCTTACGCATACCAGTACAAACCGTAGATCGAGCAGCAAACGAAAATCGAGGGTGAACGCGTTGGTGCGCGTAATAAAAATTCAGAGATGTACCAAGAAAGCAGGTTCCTTTATTTTGCAACATGTATTTTACAATATCATAGACTCACATCCTCGGTGAGGCTTAAGGAACAAAATGCGATTAATAATACTGAAATGCTTCGGTTATGGTTAGGTTAGGAACATACGGCTAAGCCTTAAATACGATCAGCTTCCTTGGTGGCCACTTATACCGTGCGTGTAATCGTTCGAGGGGACTGAGACGGCTAGTTTCGTTCCTCTTAACCGGCGAAATTCGCGCCAACCTTGATATTTACATTGTTGGCCATGTCAACGCCAACCTTGCCCATTCCCAGACTGGCTTGCCCAACCTCGGAGAGTCCCTTGGCGACACCGCTAACAGCGCCACTGACGGCGCCACCGACACCCTGTCCGATCTTGTCGACCTGGTCCGTCAGGCCCTTGACAACGCCCTGGCCACCGTTGATCGAGCTGTGAATACCAAGGCTGAGTCCCTCTCCCGCCACGGAGACGCCCTTCGTATTTTCAGCCGCGCTGCTTATGCCCTTCAGCGTGCCCTGCGCCAAGCCGTGGGCCGTGTTGTGCACAGCGGACGCCGACTCTACCACGTCCATAGTCTTGACCAGGCCCTTGGTGTTAACCGCGATCCCCTGACCTACCTGGCTAACCGAATCGCCCACTCCACTCACCGCCTTGCCCGCAAGGCCCGAGACTCCTCGGCCTGCGCTCGCCACGGTCCTTTGGACTCCACCTACGACTCCACCAGCCGCCTTGCCCACCTGACCACCGACCTTGCCAACCTGCTTTTGCGCCACGCCAGCCGCCCCAACGACACCACCCACGGTCCTTTGACCAGCCTTACCAACCGCTCCACCGACAGCGCCAACTCCCCTCTGCGCAGCGCCAGCAACATTGCCAGCCCCAGCAGCAGCAGCCTGGCCTGTTCTGCGCAGGTTGCTTCCAAGATTGCCTATGGTGTTGCTGGCGGTGCCCACGGTGCCCTGGATGCTGCTGGAGAGTCCCTGGCCCGTCTTTCCGATGGTGGTGCCCAGCTGACCCACGGTTCCACCCGCGGACTTGACGATACCACCGAGTCCCAGGCCGACGTCGATCATGCGCATGCCCAAGCCAGAGTGCTGTTCGTGTCCGGAGAGAGCCTTGTGTCCACCATGGCTCATCTTGTGAGCAGCGTTGTGTCCCTCATCGTGACCTGCCAGGGATTTGTGTCCGTGGTGCTCGTGACCGTGGCCCAAGGCTTTGTGTCCAGCATCGTGACCCGCGAGCGCTTTGTGTCCAGCGGAATGACCGTGAGCTGCTTTCTGCACCGTGTGGTGATCTCCGTGGTGAACCGCCGCGACCTTGTGGCCAGCGTGTCCGTGGTGGCCGGTGCCGTGTCCAACAGCGTGTCCCGTGTGGCCTCCGTGTCCTCCTGTGGCTTTGTGTACACCGTGGTGTCCGGCTCCGTGGCTAGCTACGGCCTTGTGTCCGTGGTGCGCGCCAGCATGGCCGCCGGCAGACTTGTGCATCGTGTGGTGGACCGTGCCATGTCCTCCGGCAGATTTGTGTCCGATGTGACCAGTGGCGTGGCCGCCGGCGGCTTTGTGAGCTGTATGGTGCATGACTCCGTGGCCTGATGAGACGGACTTTTGTCCGTGGTGTCCTGTAGCGTGGCCCTGGCTGGATGCGGTCTTGTGTCCCTCGTGGCCGCCAGCGTGTCCGTGGGCCACCGTGTGCGTCGTGTGGTGTCCGCCATGGTGGGTCGTGTGGTGTCCTCCGTGGTGTGTCGTGTGGTGTCCACTGTGTCCACCATGTCCTCCATGTCCGCCATGTCCACCATCTCCACCGTGTCCGCAGTTCTCGTCGCTCTCGCTGCTGCTGCTGCTACCGCTGCTGCTGTGGCTGTCGCTCTCCTCGCTGTGGCTGTCGCAGCAGCCATGATGGCCGCCATGATGGCCATCGTGGTGAGACTCGTGGGTGGTGTGATGCACGGTGTGGCCACCGTGGTGAGCGGTGTGAGTCTGATGGCCGCCATGATGAGTGGTGTGGGACTGTTGGCCGCCGTGGTGAGTGGTGTGGGACTGTTGGCCGCCCTGGTGGGTGCTGTGGGACTGCTGGCCGCCGTGGTGGCTGGTCTGGCCCTGATGACCGCCGTGGTGAGTCGTGTGACCCTGATGACCGCCGTGGTGAGTAGCGACTTGGTGGCCTCCTTGCGCCTTGTGTCCTGCGGCCTGAGTCGCGACCTTGTGGCCGCTCTGCTGCGTGGTCTTCTTCACGGCGGTCTGCTGGCCGCCTTGGTGGCCGCTCTGGTGGCCGCCCTGGTGTCCGCCCTGCTGACCGCCCTGGTGGCCGCCCTGGTGGCCGTCCTTGTGATGGTGGCCCAGGATCCCCAGTATTGGCTCGCCGCTGGAGAGGGTGGCGAAACCGCAGAGGACATACAATGTCAGGAAGATGAGTGCTGCCTTCATGTTCGGTTGCAACTCGGTGAACTGATGCTTGGCTTCGAAAGGAACCCGGGTTATATACCCGGCCAAAATCTGGGTACGTTCGTCACCCTTCGGAAGGTGTGACGTCTACCTGATTTGCAACGTGCCTAACTCCCTTGTCCCCCTTTCCCCCTTCCCCCCTAGCACGCCGGCGTCGGTGTTTGCGCTTTGATGCAAAGCTGCTATGCGCTGCGATTAGGTTGTTGTTCGAGACCACCTTATTACGTGAGAGTTAACATCGGGCGATATCTTTATGAATTTGAATAATGAGCCGGTGTAAACAAGACAATGCGCTTTGCTGCACGCGTTGGGCGTGCGCTCGAATGTTTTATGTTTCTTTTCCCAGAGAGAGAGAGAAGGAGAGAGAGTGAGGGAGTAGAAGAGTAAGCTTGTGAGAACCCGTTGAGAGATTTCTTCCACGCCAGAATCGTCTTGGATTTTCGAGAACCGTTTGGGTATTGTCTTCTTGTAAGAGTCTTTCATTTATGTGGGTAGGATATCTTTTTTTTTGCCGATCCAAGGATCTTTTCGTTTATTTCTCTAGGAATTGTCTTATGGAATTACTAAAGAGATCGTTTAGCAATGGGCATTCGTTTGTTATACCGCGTCAGAAGTGCATGTTCGATTGAAATATAGGTGAGAGTATTCGTGCAGTTTCGAATAAAAGAAGGAAAAATGGATGTTATTTATGATGCAGTCTGATATGCAATCTTCGTTCTTTTTAAATGATAACTTTTTCGTAAGACTCGGGATTGCCGTCTTCGTTTTATATAAGACGAGTTTTACGTTATTACGATCGTTGGCTTTTCTGAAATAAGACCGACGGATCTTCGAGCTATTAACTCCGTATAACGATTCTTCGCGAGGAACTGCCTTGCTTTTTAGACTACAACGAGCATTGCCTCTGTGCGAAGAATAAAGGAGAATGTTATTTCTTTGTGACGAATATACTCGCATGATCGTGGTATGTTCGTTTAACAGGTCAATGGTAGGAGGAAAACGCGAGGTTTTAGTCTCGACGAGTTTCAGGATAACCGTTGGTTCCGTTTAAAGAGAGGAAATTATGGTTCCGCGAGGATTTCGCGAAAAACAAGTCGTTTATCAAAGATCAAGGTTAATTATAGGTTTAAAAAGAACGCGGCGAATAATCCTTCCGAGTCTAACCCCTCTAAAAATTGAGCTGGATAATCTTAACCGGTAGGCGCAAAGGTGGACAACAAGACGCCAAATCGCGAGACTGTAAAGATCGTCAGATCCCTCGAGTTATTTACTCCTAACGCGCGAGCCAAATCAGACCTACTTTTACGGCGATTAACGATCAACATCAGCGACGTTCTTCGCTCTGACTTCACCAATAAACGGCAGATTGATCTATTAACAATAATTTTCGTACGATAAAGCAGCAGCAAATTTGTCTTCGCGACACATAAACGCTGGCGCGACGATCTCTCCTCGAGAAAATCAGCCCGTGTTTCTCACATTGGACACACCTTCGTCCTTCTTCATTTTTGCAAAAAAAAAAAAAAAAAAATTAGAACTTTTAAAAATACTGTGAGAAACCTGAGATTATCGACAGGACCTCAAAGCAACCGATGCAATACCATTCAAAAACATTTCCCATTAAAATCCCAATCTCTCGATTCCCCATGAATACAGATATTCCAGCACACGCAAGATCGTCCAAAGCGCACACACCCAGACATTTATTATAATCCACAAATCATCGATGACATTCGCGACCAACCATCGATCCAGGATACACGGATGTAATTTCAACGGTCCACGATAAGGCATAATTTAGCTCGCTTTCGTTTTACGCAAATGCGCGGTGCAGCCTCGTGAATGAAGACACCGAATGGGGGAGGATCGGCACCCGAAATCGCAAACAAATCCGCCGCCTTATTTGCCGTATTATTGCAAAATTGCAATGCCGGGAGCAAAGAAAAAAAAAACATGTCAGGCCTTATCACCTGGACGGCATTATTTGCATCCGCTAGGGGGAGGCAGGGAGAGGAGGGGAGGGGGGCGGAAGGGGCAGGCGTGTTTTACGATCAGATAACGGTGTCCTTTTGCGGCTCCACGATGGGAGGTTACGCAGCCTCTTTACTGTCGACGATGGCCAATAGACCGAGAGGCGGCATTTATTGCGAGTTTCGGGACTTAGTCGTTCGAGTGGTTGTATTAGAAACACGCTGGGGAGGTTCGTCGGTCCTCGATACGAATTTGATACACAAAGAATTTGATACTTAGTAGGTTCATGTGATTCTTCGTTAGGACAGGGAAGATCGTAATTTTGGTAAAAGAACCTGAAGAAATTTCGAGTCGTGGAAGGCGATTGGTCGATGGAAGTTTTATGACTAATTGTCTTTATCGATCGTTAAAATTGCTTTGCATGGAATTTCATGTTTGACCTTTTGACGTGTATCGTTGTACATATATACGTCATTTTATATTAATGCTCACGGATTGAAAATTATGTCGTATTGACCGTTGGTTTTTTTTTAATTGCTCGCAAACGTATCCATGCAAATTGGATTTTTGAAAATTGTTTCTTGCACGGATATTTTTATTAGTACATTTTTTTTTACTATTTTCCGGTAAAATGCGAGTATAATAAAAAATTCGAAAGTTGTAGCTTGCTTATATTTTTGTATTAGTTATTATGATACTTGGTTTAAGAATGTTGCTCAAGGTGGAAAATACGGTATAAGTGTTGCATTGACAATTTCAAAGGTCCTTTACGTTTGATCCGTCTTCAGCATCCATTAAATTATTGTTTAAGGTGGAACTGGTAAAGATGACGATTGCACTCTAAAGTTGAATCCGTATCGAAGAACATTGAACCGACTTGGTCAAAGATCTCGAAAAAAGTACCAAAGATAATCCACGGAAAGCACTACTAAGGAAAGGACAAACTAATTAAGGTATTGCAGAACATATATACATATAATCTCAACAACAAAATTCGTTCTTCACGTGTATCAGAATATCACAAAAATAAGTCCTGTCGATAAAATTCACGAAATCAACCCTCATTCCTAATACCAACTATACAACTTATTGTCTCAAGATTTCTTGTAAAAATTAGATTTTTATACTCTTTAATTGTGATTTATAGCACAAAGTATATTTCTTATTATATAGCCTCATATTGGCCCTTTCGTTTCTCGATTCTTATAGAATAATAATTAAGTTGGAGACGTATTCTGTTCAAGGTACCGGAGATGTGGAGATCCTTCGAAAATATCGCCAAAACTTGCATCAAGAGCTTATGCCGATGGCGTAGGAGGATCCATCGACGATAAAGGTTTGCGCACCGTTCTATGATTATCTATTCCCATTCATTCGTTATCGAAGTCCTTTACTCAACGAATCGATGCATTACCACGCGTCAAATGTGGGATTTCCTTCGCCATTTTTCGGAAGATAACGATTTAGATCGTAAAGTTATCTCATCTGGATCATTGATTTTATGTTATATACACATCATTATCATACCCAGTAAAGCGAATGAAGCGCGATATAGTTTATTAAGGATTGTAATTGTAACGCGTTTCACTGTAAAAATACAGGCACCAGCATCGCCCAGGAAAAGTTATCTGGTATTGGATGTCTAATTAACGTGATCGATAATAAATATAAGATTAATCTGGAGATTTAAAAAAAAAAATAAAACCAGTAATTAATATAAAAAATTCGTATTCAGTTTTATAATTATTTATAAATCTACGGAATAAAGATGTAAAAAGATTTTCTCTGGATCAGTTAAGAAATAAGGTGTCAAATCTTGACGTGAAGAATAAATCACGCTATTTATAAACTAATCGTTTATATAATAATTTAGCCATAATAAAAATAAAATGTTTACAATTCTCCATATCTTTGACAGGATAATCTTATATACTGATTCCCGAACAAAGCGCTTGTATATTTGCACAAATTTGCATTCGGTTTGGCGAGACGTCGCTCGACGTGCTGTTCGTATGATTAAAATATCAATATTAATATTTTTCCATAAAAAGTGCACTTTTTGGGAGATCACTCGCGTTTATAAATATTGCCCGGAGCGTCTCGAAGCGTCTGATGGAAAAAAAATTGCTCGTACTTGAAGGATTAGTCTGTTTATATCAATAAATCACTTAGTTTGGCCAACGTATCAACGCGTCGCGTTCCTGACCTTACCAAAATTTTTTCGCCGGGATTGCGCGAAATTTCGTGCAATTGCATCTGAAAGCGAGCTTGTAAATCAGGCGTCCTGGCGCAGCCTTAGCTGGCATATTTGTTCGACGAATTAATATTTGGAAGAAGCATGGGACGGAGTCAAAGAGAAACGATTAAAAACGAGAAAATCTCTCCTTCTTTCTTTCTCCCTTTCACTTTCGCTTCAAATTTTTAAATACATCTCAGATTTTTTATCATAAATATAAGCCGCAAATTTTTATGATAAACCTAACATTCTAAGTACAAAATATCGTAGAAATGAGATATCTCGATATTTTATTATTATTATTTATATCTCTCTTGGTTATTATTAATCGTGTCATCTTTTCAACAGCGTGTTTTCTATGATTTTCCATAGTTTCATCGTGTCGCACAGATCTTCATATCAATCCATTAATATTTCTTTCTTGTCTTTTTTTTTAAGATATACGTCGTGTACGCAAATACGACCAAAAAGTCGAAGCGATGTTAACAGTCGGCTGTTGATTAATTCGTCAAGTCAAAGAAATCGATCGTTGGATGATGCAAAGGGATAAACAGAAAAAAAACCGGCGACACGTCGGTATGCGTTCCAAGTAAGAGATTTCAGCAGAAATTCTGGGGTTATTTCGCCGGCAACATTACACCAGACATCTGTGTATGCACACCTTCCAAGATTTCTGAGATTATTTGCACAAATTAAAGAGGCGTCTACACCGGGTGTCTACCGTAATTTAACATATGATTAATCATGGACGCAAACTCCGAGTGGTTAAGTAAATGCTACTTAACTGGCAGATCTCACCCGCGAGTTTCACGAGAATCAGTAAAATCGCACAAAAAACACGTCGAATCTTGGAGAAAATTTGCAAGAATGTATTGCAAAATCTGACGGTTTTCTTTTTTTAATAAAACGTCGATTTTATTTTTCCGTTTTCGTTTGATTTTCCTCAAGGACCAGGTTTTTCGAAACGATTCTTCATGTTCGTGTGGAACATACAGCGATATCGGTCTTTTTATTTTTTATACTTCGAGTACTTCGACGTATTATTTGTCCATTGACCTTTTTGGCTTTTGATTGTCCACCCAGGACATCAGGAAAAACGATGTCGCACACTGTAGGAGCTTCTCGATGAATTTCCGAATTTATCTTAATGGGTGGCCAAAGTGTATGCAGATAATCGCTCAGGTAGATGAACGTTTGCAGCCAAGCCATCTGTTGGCGGAGAACAGGTGGTTATATCGAAAGCTTCAAGGTCATTGGGAATAAGACACTTGTTATGATCAGCTGGAGTCATCAAACATCCTTTCCGGAAGGCAGGCAGATCGGTTTATATTGTAATCTTGTATCTTTAAAATCTACCACTTCCTCCAATCGTACGATTAAAGATACACGCGATGCTCTTTCAAATTCTAATGATCCACAGAACATATATAAAATATTTATAAAACCATTTGCAGACATTGCAACGAGAGAATTATTTACGATTATTCGATAGCAGTTTTGCAATCGAGTCACGAGGCTCAGAAAATACAGGACGCGAGATAAAAAGTCTCGTGAAGTGAAGAAATCAAAAATCGAGGACACTCACTCTGCCTGCTACCTCCAGAGCCGAAAGGTGTTTTTCCAAATCGATCATGGCAGCAGCTTGACAATTCTTTTCCTTGTAATCCTCGCCACCCTTCGATTTACCCCCGCGAGGCTGCGACTCGATGTCTCGTTCTTCTATTTTCAGGGAGCCTGAGGTTTCTTCAAGGGCATCCAGCTCCCGGATCTTCTCGCTCGCCTCCGTCTGCAGCTTCCGCAGCATCGATTTCGCGGTGATCATCAGATCCCCGAATTTTGACATCGTGTGACGGAGAGCCGCCTCGGAAGGAACGACGTCCATCGTGTTTCCTCTTGCGGAGAAAAAAAGACCCTCCTCTTAGCATTTATTTTTAGCCTCGAATCTCTTATCTGGTTTGTTGCATCGAGCGAATTTTATGCATCGAACATTTTTGGTGTACCAGAATAACGTTTTTTTTTTTTTTTTTTTTTTTTAATAATGCTTGGTGCCACTTGTGTAAAGCAGGATGGAATTATATTCGGGTTTATCGCACTTCCGCAGATTTGTGCGGAATACACAATAACAATCTTCCAATACTAAATCTGCCAATTTTTAACCTTTTTAAGTTTTGTAATTTTTTAGATTTTTGAAATTTTGTAAGCAGATCTCGTATAAAACGTTAGTTCTGTGATTCAAATTCATTCGTGTAATAATATGAAATGTTTAATCAGGAAGGAACTTGATGCAATACAATGAGGATATTTTTAAAAATGCTACTTTATAAAAATGTTTATGTACAACTAATTCTTATTCCTCATAAAGCCATTTATCTGATTTTAGGCATATAAAAATGCGAAGAAGTTTATATGAACCAAAAGAAAGTATTTTGTGATACAATTCTAAAGGGTAGTTGAAAATAAAAGAAGTATTAACAAGCTAATAAGAAGGTACAAATAAATTCAAAACCTTAATAGATCTGCCAGATCGATTACGAGATGAAAAATACTACAACACCTCACCTCGAATCCACTGCATTCACAAGACCTCAACCCTTATCGGCCTCAACCTTGCTCGGAAATCTTTTTGATAACGTACCAAAAGCGCGCACCGATATTTCGCGAAAGGAAAATGAATTTCCACGCTCTCTCACCTGTCTCCTTTGTTCGCGCAAGCGATGCGGCAAAAAAAGCTCCGTGGCGCCATGCATCGCCGATAAGGAATTTGAAACGCTTAAAACAACTCTTTCCTACGTTCATTATTACACACAGAAAAACACTATGTGGTCATAGGTTTATCTTATTACGTCCACACGCACACAGAACACCTCGCGATCTACTGAAATATGGTTTCATCGAACCCACAAGATTTTCTCCGATTCTCCAATTCGAGGGAACGCGAAAGGCGATCGACGATACAATAATTTAACCAAGGAAGCAATCAAAACAATTTGACCGTAGACATTAACATCGAACGACGGTTATTCCAAGATATAAAGTACACCAACAATGACATGATTAATTTTAAAGATCCGCGCAATAACAAGAAAACCCACGTCACCCTGGATTTACTGCCTGGGACTTTTTTTCTCGACATTTTTTAATCGTCGAAGGTGCTACGTGTGTTTCCGGCACGGCCGTGTTTTCACAATTGCCGATTCGATACAAAGCAGGATCGGCGTGCCCGTTATTAAGGCTATATAACCGTTCGATCCGATCAGTCTAGGAAGGACCGATCGAAGATGAGAGTCTTGGTGTTTGCACTGCTGGCCAGCGTCTCCCTGCAATGCACGGCCAGTCCGTCCATCCTGGACGGATTGCTCGGGGATTCGGAGAAGAAGAGCGTGAAGGTGGAGAAGAAGAAGAAGGACGATCAGCCGCTGGACGTATTGGGCAATTTCGGAGGTATGGTCGGGAACATGATGGGCATTAAGGACTCGGGGAAGAAGAAGGACGTCAAGCTGCCCATGCTGGATGTGCTCCAGGGTGGCAAGCTGCTGCCCAAGGTGCCCCAGACCCCCGTAGACATGCTGAATATAGCCACTGGGAACATGCTGCCCAAAGTGCCCCAAAGCCCCATGGACGTGCTGAACATGGCCACTGGTAACATGCTGCCTCAAGTGCCGCAAACTCCCGTCGACATGTTCAATATGGCCACTGGGAACATGGCGCACGGGGACAGCGACATCGTGAAGACGATGATGAAGACCATCAAGAAATTCGACATCGACGGACTGGGCCTCGTGGGTCTTAAGAAAGCGGTGACCTACCTCCTGGATATCTTGTCGAACGCTGGCAAGCACGACTTCAGGGCGATCATATTCGCGGTGCTGCAGCAGCTTGAAGAAGAGCTGGGCGTGGATAAGCTGGGGAAGATGATGGGTATTAAGGATTTCGATATGAAGAAGATGTGGAAGTCGCTGGGGGATGAGAATTATTGGAAGCAGTGGCTGAAGTTGGGCAAGAAATGCGGGAAGCACGACAAGAAATGCGACGACGACGACGGTCAGTTCAGCTTGGATTGGACGAAGTGGCCGATATGGAAGTTGGCAACGGGCCAGGACGACCATAACGACCACGGTGCGAAGGTCAAAGTGAAGAGGCAGCCCGCTAAAGAGGACAGCTCCGAGCACGACGCTGAATGGGAAAAGCATGTCAAAAGTGAGCACAAGAAGGTGGATAAAGTCGTGTCGAAGAAACTCGAGGCGCACGAAACGCTCTGGAAGAAGGAAGACAGCTACAAAGAGAATACGTGGCAGCATAAGAACGGTGAGACGAGTGGTCATGGAGTGAATTGGGAGAAGAAGGAGTCGAAGAATGTGAAGGACTTGAAAAAGTTGGAAACAGAGCACACGAGTCACGAGGAAAGCTCGAGTACAAAGGACGAATGGGGATCGAAGCATGGTAACCATGGTAACCATGGTAGCCATGGTAACCACGGTGGTAACAAACCTTCGAAAAAGAGCACTTATCGCAATTACAACGAAGAGAGCTGGAATAATCAGAACAACATTGGCTCGAATGACAAAGACGTTAAAGCAGCTGGTGGTGGTCAGCCCTCGAACCCGATCGACGTAAATGGATATGCCGATGAGTACCGATATGATAAACGCGAGGAAAAGCGCTCTGCTCAGCCCTACGAGCACGGCAATGACGAAGAGCCCGGCAATTACGAATGGAAGAAAAGCGTCAAACAACGAACGCAGAAAGAAACCAGTAATGATTCGTGGGAAAGAAAATCTTGGAAGACGGAGAGTACGGAGGAAAGTTATAAGGATGTTTTAGAACTGTTAAAACTCGATGACAAGCACGATAAGTAGAAAGTAATTATCCAAGACAAAACATGCTAGAAGGTGTTATTAAAAAACATCGCCCATACATGCATAAAGGAAGGTATTAAGAAATACATTGGTGAGCATCAGAATCGTGCAGTATCCTTTCCATAAAAAAAATTATTTAAATAATAGCCATTAAGCAAAGGCGATCGTTGCTCATTTCAAAAGCATGAGACGTGATGAATATGTAAAAGTAATTGTTCACTTGCTGAAGAAGAAATTCCAAAGTCTAGTTTTCTTCTACTCGAACGGAAAACCAAATTTGGTCAAAATATTTCCGATCATCCGATGTTTGATGTCGCTTTACAAGTTATGCGATTTGATCAAAGAATAATGTTCATACGTAATGAAATTACGTCCAATCGCAAACCACCCAACACCTGTGTGATTTTCTTCGAAAAGTATAATTGTTGTAGAAAAACGGAGAAGAATGCACTTTTCTACACATGTTCTTTGCTTCGCGAAATTTGGTAAGCGACTTTTAAAGCAAACTGTATTCTCACAAATCGTGCTCGGGCAACGAATTAATTATAGAATAATTTTAAGTAGATGTTATATAAGATTATGCCGCGAGAAGGGAAACGATTAAATGTTAGGAGGCTTAATAAATTTGCTTGGCATCTTGCTTAATCGATTCAAGCCATAAAGCGGTGCCTTTCCATACTGCAATTAATACTTAATAAAAGGCAAGGTGAATAATCAAGAATGTTTAAGAATACGTATTGTAAATTCAATTTACTTACCAATTGATAATTTTCTTATTGGGAGATAAGGTTATACTCATCGACACGACTGAATACCGAAGATTAATAAGTAGTATAGTCCAAATAAAAAATACTTAGCCATAACGAAATACATTTCATAATTCTGTCTGTTTATAATACGTTGCGTTAACAAATAAATAAACGTTTTGCATATGCCTAAATATTTTTTATTATGTCTTTGCCGGAAAATAAAAATAATGCGATACATCAATGTATTAATATCCAATATCCAGTAATGCATCGCTGCTCGCATAACCGTTGATGCAGATTATTCGACATTACTTTGTTTCCTCGTTATATCACGTAACGTGCGTAACACCCTATATACAAATTTTCATTATTCTCAAAAACTTAAAAAAACAAAATGTTATCCTTATTTGATTTCGTACGCCACGATTTTTGAAAACGTATACTTTCCTGTATAAAAAAAAAACATTTCAAGAGTTACTCAAACGTCGTGGCGAAAACAAGGGGAAATTCATGTTTCACTTTATTTTATTCAACCAATGTACATAAGTGTAAAAATGAGAGGGTCGTTAGCACATTCGTGTTTGCCCTTGGACGATACACGCGAATAGTAGCAGTCTTGTCAGAGTGCCCGGACAAAACGTGAATTTGGTACGTTATGATCGCAAAACGGCGCTCACGGACGCCAGTTTGACTCTGCCTGTCTTACCGTACAGAGCGATACACGAGTCACGTGCGCTCCACGAAACTTCGAAGCGCCGAATGACGAAGAATGGAAAAAGGCACGGTAACTAAATGGTAACACGAACAGTACCGGCTCCTGCACTCGATAAATCGTTAATTAAAGAACCGCACGGCGGTTTGTATTATCAGCGCCCGGTAGTGAAGCCAATGCACGTCCTTACAATATTATGAACGTAAGAAATGAACATGTAATACCACGTAGAATTTCATTGTAAAAATATAATTTCTCTCAATCTCGTTGTTAGGTACAAAATTGGCGTGCTAGGGACGCGGTCTGAGCTTTGATATAAAACTGGTGTCTCCGTGGAGAAATAATCTTTTACGAGACATTAAATTTTCGCAAAGGTGCGCCCGTATATTTATATATGCCTTTATTGCACATGTTATATGTATATATACACACATACCTTTGTAAAAATTTAATTGTAATATATATATAACATATGAACACTTTTTGCACTTTTCGTCAATGAGGATAATAATATCTGCGTCAAGTTATAGATATCTGTACAAGACATTTGAGACGAAGGTTCTTAGAGTATTACCACGTTCCTTGTGCAGGCTACCTTGGATTGCCCCCTTAGGCTCTTTTTGCACTTTAACCCTTTGCAAGCCACATTGCTTTCATGTTTTAACATGCCTACTATACTTTAGTCCGAACTGTTAAAGAATTTTGTTTGATAAAAGAAATGAGCTAGTTTTTTTCAGTCGCAAGGATAACCAATTTGAAAATAAAATAACGTAGTGTTATTTAGAGATTAACGTGAATTACAAAGAGTTAATATGTATCATCTGCAGCTGTCTTCTGCGACGCATGTTAAGTATTAGGACTTGTGGTAGCATGAGTATCAAATCACCACAGTGCAAAGCGCTTTGAAGTTGATTCGTATTAGAATATGTGCCATAAAAAAATGTCAAGGCGGACGATGCTATTTCGTGCATCGTCCACGTGCTCATGTCAACACGTCATTGCTAATCAATGTTAACTTGGAATTAAATATCCTACGAACATTCCTAACTAGATTTATGGCAGGCCGTATACCCACAGGTATTACCATCAGGACGAGTTTCTGGGGAAGATCGTGTCATACAAAACCGCACGCAATTGTACATTCATAGAATGTCGTGTATTTGTATTGTAAATTAGCTTACTTTACTCAATATTCAACTGTATATAGAATCATTATCGTCCTCAGACTTCACGGTCCTGACGTCTTCGTCGTTCTGCTCTTCCTCCTCATCGTCCTCCTGGTTCGATATCTCCTCCCAATTTTCGTCTGACTCGCTGGCCATATCTGCATCGTCCATACCTGCACCTTCGTCGGACGAATCTGGAGGTATATTTTTTTTTTAACGAGGCTTTGAACTTTTAGGGTAGAGGTATATTGTTCATAAAGGAAACATCTTTCTTAGTATATAAAACATAAATAAATCCAAAGGGTTTTTGCTGACCTGGATCTTGATAAACAAGTAGGCTCTCCTCTGTAATATCCTTATTACGCTCTTCATTTGTTTGAGAAATTTGCCCAGTGACAAGAGACACGCGGCCCCTCAATTTTGAAACGTCGGTCAAAAGCATAAGTTTTGCATCGATCAAACTCAAAATTGGGCTGAACCATTCTGCTATATCCGGATGAGATAAAAGATGGCCAGCGTGAGTTGTTAGTAACAAATGCAACCAGTTAACAGCGATTTTGCTCCTGGTACAGAACGAGAAGTAAGCAAGTTTAATGTATCCAGCAAAAAATCATAACTCTGCATTAAATAAAATATAAAGCCGGAGAAAAGTTCTTACGGATATGTTTTCCCTTGTAACATAACGGTCAGCTCTTTAAGCAATGGTGTAATGGCTTGTACAGGTAGTTTGGCGATAGTATTCCTAATAACAGTTTCATTTTTGGTGAACAGAACATTGTTCAATATGGTCCTATCCTTGCTGTTCAAACCTTGCATCAAGAGCTGCGCCATATTCGCTCCTTTCGTTGGTGTTCTTCCTGTCGCATTAACTTCTGCATTTAAACTAAGATTTTCTAATCTGTCCTTCAGAAGTAACTGAGAACCGCCTGAGTTAGTCCTATTCCTCTTTACTGTACTTCCTGTTGCTCCTGTAGAACAACAATAAATTCCATTCAATGATCAAATGATGAACTGTTAATATGGTAACATACTAAAATAGGCTTGTATTACCTGGGGCAAGATACTGTACATCATCCTGCACTGCAGTAGATTTCACTTTGGAAATCAACTCTTCCTTCTTTTCCCTCGTCTTTTTAATCTCTGACCGTACCAAACACTGTATCTTGTCCGAAAAATCTGGCACCACTTTTTCAAATGTCAAATTTACAAACGAACCATATGCTAATAGTAACTTTTGGTCTTCCGTTAACTTGGAAATTAGAATGGGGATTTGTTGTATGCCCTCTTTTTGACTCAAATCCGATGCTACCGCTATAGTCAACGATGGCTTTACTGGCTTGGTACGTCCATTAGGCTGGTATTTAAATAGGTGTGCCTGTCCTGACCTGGTCGTAGATATAACCATTACTTCAGAATCCTCTGCTATGTGCACAGATATTGACATCGGTTCATCTTGTAAGGCTAACGTAGCTACGGATGTTCTGTCATTTTTGTTCTAAAAAGAATGTGATTGTTAATCTTGTATAATTTTCAAATCATTCGAGTGTTTCTGTTTGAAACTCATATACATACATCGTTTAAGGCCCACACGCTGAGACCCGTGTCTCCACAAGCCCCGCTAATGAGGTAACTAGTGGTATTACTTATTTTTAAAGGATGCAAACATGTGACCTGATTAGCGTGGCCAGTAAAGGTTCTTACTAAGTTTTTAGTTGCTAAATCCCACCACTTTATTGTTCTCTCTGCAGAGATAATAGATTTGCCATCCATTAAAATTGCTAAGGCTGTAACTTTTGCCTTGCCTGATTTCCATTTACATTTTATTCCATTCTCTTGTAGGTTCCATTCAACTATCTGATAATCATTCGCTACTGTAAAAAAGCCACTGTTCGCCGACCATGTAAGCGCAGTGATACCGCCGGTATGGCCATTTTCCAATTGGGTAGTGACAGATGCAGAGGCTGTATCGTACAGTGTTATCTTTCCATCCACAGAACCCATCGCTACTATACCCTTTTGCATAGGTTCTTCTGAGACCTGCTTCTTTCTCCGTTTCTTCCATGGTGATGGCTAAGGACAAATGAGTATTTGTAACGATATTCATATTTATTGTAAAGAATACAAAGTAATGAAGAACAGGACAATTGATCTCATATTTATAAGTAAAGGGAAGAATCTATCTAAAGGTACATTCAAAATACACAAATATTATGCTACATTAGTACATAATTCCAAATAAAGTCCTCTACAAAAGTTTTTAATGCAATATATTAAACCATTCATAATGTATCATAGCCATATGATTAGAATTCACTAAGCTTGCTGTTACTGACATAAGATGAAAACAAAACATATAGTTCATCTTATCTTTACTTGCCACAGAATGATCTACCAAAGAACTTGTCTCAGAGAAATTACAGTTTCATTGTCTATTTTAATCATACAATATCCGCTTAAAATCTTATTTTCTTAAAGCGCTAGAAAGTATACGCGTTCGCATATTTAAATTTCTTTCATTGATATCCGAGAGCATGAGAGTCTGATCGAAAAAATCGATGACTTTCTCGAACCGATCGAGGCTCGTCGTGATAGACCGGTCCACTTCCTCGGAAGAAAGTTTACAATCGGTAAGTAACCTAACCTAAACCCGGGCCGCTACGTCGACAGTCCCGAGGCACGTGAGCCTAGGGCAAGAGAAGCTCGAGGTGTTGCCAATCGAGGAAGTGTCCTTCGCGAAGGTCGAAGGACGTATTCGTCCGCGTTGTTTGGCGGAACGATCAGAAATTTCCAGGTGGGAAAAAATCGAGGTGCAATGCGGGAGCACATGGCGTACCGATGTGGTGGTTGACTGGTAGCTCACGGAAATCCAGCCGACGACACTGCACGGGGAGGACAGGTGGAGGTTGGGCACGTATTCGTGCTTTAGCCGGCCACTCGCGGTCTCCCAGATCTTCAATTTGCCGTCATTGCCACAGTACGCGAAATATTCGCCGTCTTGAGAGAACGCAGAACAACCCGCGCTCGCCATCTTTACTTTTATCTGTTGGTGTGTTGGTAGACAGGTCGCAGAGAGACGGCGCCCTTAGCCGTGAATTTTGAAATCTTTTGTAGATCGTGTACAAAAATTTCCCAAGGACTTTACTGAGGGGTTTCGAAGCGAGAAAACTGGGCTGCATCAAAGTTTACATTTTCAAATATCATATTCGTTATTTCAGAGTACTTTACATTTAGTGCATTAGAAGATAGCTTAAAAATAAGATTTATATTGACTGTCCAGAGCTGTGGATAGCGGGCGGATCGTTTGAGCTAAACTGGTCAGAATTTCGAATGGTACTAAGTGTCTTTTTTGAAGATCACAGAAAAATTTCGAAGAGGTAAGTCATGGAAGTTCCAACATTTGCAACAACAAATGTTAAAATTTCTACTAACAGATGTTTCTGTGTTTATGTGTTTTGGAATGTAGCTTTGAAAGGAAAGTTATCGAGATTGTTGAAACTTTGTAAAGATTACAATTTCTTTTTGTCTTTATTAAGAACTTTAAAAAACAATACAATTATCACGAAGTAATACAATTTTCATGACATGTAACAAATTATATTTCACAACGACGACATGTTTAAAATCTTAATACTTATCCTATGTAGTTTATGTTACAGTAAGGATTCGTTTTCTTTGGAAATAAAGAAAATCTTTTTTCATTATTGTATTTGTTACTTTATGATGAAATCCATTGGTTTTCTAAACGATTCTTTAGTGATTTTTGTTGGTTGCTTCACCGTCACAAGAAACCATGGGGAAAATTCGGATCGGCGATCTGCCATCGCTGGATCAATTACACGTTAAACAGTTTGAGGTTATAGTCGTTCGTGATAAGCTAAGATGCGTCAACCGTGATACTAGGTTATATGTACTATACCGCAGGATTATCCTATTCCTACCGCCTGATTTTTGACGAACTTTAACCTTTATTATCTAACTAATAATTATTTCAAGATGGTAAGTAGAAACCGAAATATCTCATTGTCTAATTTCCAAACATTAATATGTCAAAATACTTTCCCTTGAATCATCCACCTAAAGTGCAGTAAAGACTACTAGGCTCATGTTACACGTTCAACAATTATACTACATAATAAAATATTATTCTACACAGTTACACTATTTTTACTATCATTTATATGGCATGTTACTGGAATATCTTTGCAATTTTTTATAAATATTACTAGAGTAATTCACTCTAGATCCTGTTATCTGCAGCCGTTGAGAAAACGCTGAATCTAGAATATGATGATACTTTAGCTGCATACGCATTAGTTGTCTTTTTTTCCTCATATTGTTTTTTTTATCCTATGGATAAAATCATTTATGTGCTTTGGTTTATAGGCGGTGGTGAAGCATGACATCGAGATACCCAGCTCAATCCCCGAATTGATTCTGGAGAAACATGCAAACTACCTGATTTCGTATGGGACGGATAAAGATGAATATGTAAATAGTGTTTTTACTTTAGCTGTCTCTGTGGACACGCAAGCAATGTTTTTCTTTGCAGACTTATTGCATGACGGAACACATGCGCATGTCAGGCATGTATTGGGGTCTTACCGCTTTGGACTTGATGGGTAAGCTGGACCAAGCCAACAAGGAGGAGGTATTGGAGTTTATTAGGCAATGTCAACACGACAGCGGTGGTATTAGCGCCAGTATACAACACGACCCGCATTTACTTTATACACTAAGCGCCGTTCAAATATTGTGTATGTATGATGCCTTGGATACCATCAATGTCGACAAAGTTGTAGAGTACATTCAAGAGAGGCAACAACCGGATGGTAGCTTTACTGGCGATATTTGGGGCGAAATAGACACTAGGTTTTCATTCTGTGCCATAGCTACTTTATCGCTTCTGGTGAGCTTTACCTACAGCAGCTGATACATATCTCTGTTTTGTTAATACATATTCTTCAATAGCTATAAGCTCCATGATCTTAGGGTAGGAATGAACAATAACTAAAATGTGATATTTCTTACTTTCTTACATTATGTTTAAGACTAGAAGTAGCTGATATCAAATACACTTGATTCTTTACATTCTAAATAAGTACCTACCTGTAAGATGGTGTTTAATGCAGTAGTAAATCCTTGGGTTAATTTTTTAAACTATATAGCTGCTTTTTGTATGTAAAGCATTGCCCAGGAAAAGGTCGTATAAAGCGGCGTCAATGTTCCAGGAGTGTTTAGAAGCGATAGACGTTGAAAAAGCTGTGGAATTTGTTATAAAATGTATGAATTTTGACGGAGGATTTGGCTCTAAGCCAGGCTCCGAAAGTCATGCAGGGTTGATCTATTGCTGCGTAGGAGTTTTATCGATAACAGGTACTCTGTTTACGATGGATATTGCAGGATTAAAATATTTTCTTACTTTCATCACCGACGTCGATTAATTCTAGGACATTTACACTTAATCGATGCCGATCGTTTGGGCTGGTGGCTTTGCGAAAGACAGCTTCCCTCCGGCGGTTTAAATGGCAGGCCTGAAAAACTGCCGGACGTTTGTTATTCCTGGTGGGTACTCTCCACACTCACGATATTACGTCGTCTTCATTGGATAGACAAGAAACGTCTAGTAAGTATTATAGCTTCTACATTGAGACTACGCAGTCCATGTACATCGCGTACAACGTTTCATCAACTTGAAAGATTTTTCAAACTGTACAATTATGAAAGAAAAAAATATTTTGATTCACCCTTCACACATCATCCTATTCCCCTCTCAACGTTTATTAAATACTGTGTATTGAAAGTAACATTGGTCAGTGTCTTAGTATGAAATTTTATATTTACACATGAGTCAAAAAGAATACTCAATTTTTTTTTTTAAACAGACATATAGTTTTACGGATATAAAACGCTTTTGTACTATCGCGATAATTATCTACGATTAATACGATTAATATTAATATATCTACGATACAGCTGTCATTTTCCACGAAACCTCTCTGACGTACTCGACAATCTTTCCGCACTCGAGTTTTCCATGCGTTCTATTCCAGGTGGACTTCGTCTTGGCCTGCCAAGACACCGAATCGGGGGGTTTCAGCGATCGACCAGGCGACATAGCCGATCCGTTTCACACTCTGTTCGGCTTGGCTGCCCTCTCCCTCTTAGACGCGGACTTTCCTCTGAAACGCATAAACCCTACGTACTGTATGCCCGAATACATCATCGACCGTTTGGATCTCAAACCGTCGCTGGTGGACACGTAATTCGAAATTCGTAAGGTGGTGATACGAATTATGCGGGGATCTAGTGGCCAGTGCACACAGGCATACACACACATACACACACAGCAATAAACAGCATACAAGTATACACAGAAGTGTAGATTTTCCTACGGATTCGTAGCCGGTTAACGAAATGCAAATAAACTAGGGTTTGTGCTGTCAAATGCGCTCGATCATTCACCTTGTCTTTTCAGCGGCACGACACGCCTCATTTTCATGCAGAGACATAACGGCTATTTTTCCAAGGATGGGCGATTATTGTACATAGTTCCTGTCGATTAGGCGCGCTAAACGAAAACGTGCCGCCGTCGGTAGACATTCCATGTAATCGAACAAAACACGCGGAACTGATGCTCAAAGTTTGTAACACCTTGCTGGAAAGAAATAAACTTTAAGCACAATAAGACTGCTCCTGATGGATACTGGTGTTTGTGTAGGATGTGTCCTTAGGTTTTTGGTCCTTCATCGTTTCCTTCCTCATTCTTGCCACTGGAAAATTACATTGAAAAATTCGCGGCACTTCAATGTATCATCCCTAAAACTTTGCAAGAAATTCACGATAACAGTGTTATCCACGTGGTATTATTAATAGAAATACATGTGCCATCCTTAAAAGTTTGCAAAGAAGTCACGTTTGCGCTCTACGCCTTGTCATTTGCCAATATTTTTTTTAAAGTCCTCGTTACGATTCAATGCTCTTTATCAGTGACGCGCTTGAAAGCAAAGCTTCGATGACGATACCATGCAATTCCGCAAAATTCTAGTGGTCCAGAATCTTTTTGAGGTATCGAATAGAGTAATACAGAAGGATAATATAGGATTCGATGGGGGAAGATAAAAGGCGATCGAAGTACGAGCGACGTGGAAAAAGGAGCTCGAATTATCAGGGATTTTTCCCGCGAGAACACAAAGTGAGGAACCTGCGTAGTGCGTTGATCGTCAAACATCTGCTCGATACGTCGTTGCAAACATCTTACGAGAACATATTCCTGAAAGAGGATCGATCGTTAACGGTACATTCGCGAGCATGACGGCAGTTGCACGACCAAAGAATGAGAGCACGAGCTCGCATCGAATGCGATTTGCTACACTGCTACTCCGACACATCGCGAATAGTTTGTATCTTAGATATTGATAAATTGATCGCCGATCTTCCGATAGTGCAGCGTACTCCGGATAACCGACCGGCCTCGGCACTCGATACAAGAAATTAAACGATGGAACCAAAGGTATTCAATGTTCTTGCCATCCTGTTCGATTTTTAGTCCCAGAAACCCCTTCGAACGGTTTGAACTCCGCCATGGATACGGGACAGATAAAGAAAACCGTTGGTATTTTCGAAGGATTCGGACTGCACATCGAGCACACCTCGGACTTCTTGTCTCCTCGATCTTTTTCTTATAACAGTCATACTCAACCTGCGTATCGTAATATATTTTCCTAATTCTTAAACGAACGTTTGGATATACATATAGATCCTGACTTTTATCTCGAAGCTTGTTATATTATGAGGTACAACTTAGTACATTGCGCATCAGGTTGTTGCGAACATACATGTGCCACTCGAGAGAGAGAGAGAGAGAGAGAGAGAGAGAGAGAGAGAGAGAGAGAGAGAGAGAGAGAGAGAGATAGAGAGAAAGGATGAGTATGACTCGATTACAAACGATTCTCGTCGTTTCTATCATCAAAGTAACCTTCTTAGCCCCGCTTCTTCCCAGAGCTCGATCGTGCCTTCGCGAAAGGTCTATTCCCACAATTTGCTCGTTGCGTTGCGCATTAGCATATCCATCGGGCTTTACATGAAAAACCGCGGGGAGAATCGCAAATGATCGTCCCGCTTCCATGGGGCGCGACTCAACCCTCTGCGCACCAATGTCGTTCACTCCTCGCCATCCGATTCCTCTCCGACGTTTCTCCATTCGAACCAAATAAACCGCCTCTTTTCCGCCCCTCCCCCTCCCCCCTCCCCTCCTATCCTCCCTCCCCGGCCATCCGGAATGGGCCTTTAAGAAGTACCCTCGGTTGTCCACCATCGAGTTTCGAGATGTGCAACTCGAATGCCCAGCGGAAACGGATAATACTTTTTGCATCTCGAATGATTGATACCGCGGGTACCGTAATTACGACATCCAGGAGAAGCAGGAGAAATACGGTCACACTCGATCATCGGTGACGACAGAGAGATTATCGTGGGCAGCATTAATTTCGGCCGGCGGAAACGTGGCAGACGGTTTCGTGCATTCGGTCCTCGGCGCTCTCATTACGTCGATAGCATCCGGACCCGGTGATATTCTATTACGAATCGTTCTTGAAGCCGGGCTCGCATGCTCCCGCGCAATGCTACACTTTGCGACTGCAACACGCTAATGTACAACCGCGGCCATAAGTACCGGGACGTATCTCGTCGGTCCTTCCGCCTGGGACGCGATGGCCGACTCGCGGTAATATTACAATGTAGCGAATGACCATAGATGTTAAAGCTGTCCATCGCGAATTAACTTACTAATATTACAATGTCGTATTGCGAAATGGAAGAGGAAATGTATAAATGTACAGGTACATATACATTTGTTCGTACGTCCTACATGCCAGTCGTTCTGTAGGTTGGCTATTACGTTTCGAGGGAAATGGCGTCCTAATACTTTCTTAATGAAAAGTCTTAATACTATATATAATATAAATAAATACAAAGCTATAATAATAGAAACTATAATGATAAAAATAAATTAAAAAGTCCTAATTGCTTTATATATATATGGCATAATGTGATTCAAGAGCGCGTACTCTTCAGTCTGTATAATAAGTTTAGGTCATGACTGCATTTGATACGTTTTAAAAAGCCCGCGTTCATGGAACACCATACCTAAATAATTCGTTTGAAATCAATTAGATATAAGAATCCAGGACACACCGGTGGGCACAAATAGACTGCTCGTGATATCAAATCGTGCTATACGAGAAACACGTTTATTGCATCGATATAAAAATCAGGTACGCGAATGATGGAGAATCGTTATGGACTTGATTTCCTTACACGCCATTAATGAAATCTTTCCCGCAATATTCAATGAATGAACTCTTTACTTTAAAAGATTGAAAGGGGAAGCATAATTCTTAGAGTCTTATCGATATCAGAACGATTTTCTAACGATTCCTCAGAATGATTTCGTTTAACCCGTGCGTCCTAATACTTATGAACGCGGGTGTACCTTTGGTGGCACCTGCGAGGAGAATCGGCAAGGCGAATTCGTATCGTCGATCGAAGTCATTAGCCTTCCTCCATCCTGCTTTGAGATCTGACAAATTACGGTGATTTCGTGGCCCTTTACGATTTGGCACGGTGCAAACCGCGAGGGAAATCGGGTCGTGGGACGATCGGCGGTGGCTACTTTGACGTCTTCAAATTGGCCAAAATTTGTCTCGCCAGGGATAATCGGGTTTGCACGTATTAAAACTGACTTCGTTTTCGACTCTCATGACGAATGCCGTAGATTGTTACGTAAGATAGAATCAAGATCGGGAGATTTTGGAATAGTAGGAAATTAGAATGGATATATACGTCTCTGGCCAAAGTATTGAGATTGAAATATTTTGTCATGATATAGTAGTGTTTATGAAGAAAGTGTCTGAATTTGTGAAAAAAAGAATCTCCTAATTTGTAATATTCTTCTGTAATTGTTAGAATGGATACCTCTATATATCTTGACAAAAAAAAACTGGGCCTTGCGAGCAATAATAAACAAAAGCAATTATTGCTCGCAAGGACTAATTTTTTTTTAGTTTCGAGCAAGAAGCGGTTAAGAGTAACGATGTCTGATAGACACCTCCATGTAAGATTTGGCGCAAAAAAGTGATTTTACGACGCGACATTGCTTTGCAATTTTATTATACTCGTATCAATAGAGGAGTTTGAAAATTACGTATACAGCAATGATGGAGGCATAATGCGATTGCCTTATTGATATTTTAACTTATGCTTTTCAGGGCAGCCGACAGTTATTATTAATGTCTTACTCTTTCACGTATCAATGAGGACAACCTTAAACTCCGCCGATGGCGAAGTAAGATCGGCACGAACGGATCATTAGAAAACGTATCATTCGTGGAAGGCTAATCTATTACCTCGGACATTTAAGTGATAGTTAGGTATAGAGGCTGTCAAACATAACACGCGACAAAAACGAAAAAAAAAAGAGCGGTGTGAAAGCAATTTCACAGCTGTGGACCTCAGTGCTTAACCTTTGATAAAAAAATTAATCGGTATTCGACCCTTTGGGTTTAAAGGGTTCAGCGACCATGCGTCCGTTAGGCGATTTTCAGCCTCGGTAATTGATTTCCTACTAAGTTCAACACTACCCGATTACAAACTATCGAACCAGTTAAAACGGCTCGTCAGTCATTTCTTCAAAAAAAATTGCACATCCACGAAGATATAGACTCCGCGACTTTATTATTGCCCGTAAAACATTCTCTTAATCTATCGACATTTCCTCTTTGGCCTCTGCACTGCCACCAGATATCCATGGCATATCTACGCACGTCCGGAAAGTGGCCAGTAGTTCCAACATCAAATACCCAATTGGCATTTAATTGCTCTTTCCTCATCGCCAATGACGAGTAATACGCTTAGAAGGCTGTAATGCATGAGAATGCAGAACAGCTGCTTCGATTTGAATTCCAAGCGAGCGGTAATTTGCACCGATAAGAGCCGGCCGTTTTAAACTACAATGCGTTAAGGACAACAAAGAACTCGGCAAAGTCCACGCCGCTCGAGCCGCGAGGAGGGTGGGGATGAAGGGAAAAAACCACATCGGTCGTCGTCCATTCAATTTCCGCCGTTCGAATTCGCGGTACATTTATCGTTAACCGCTGGCCGCCCTCGGTTACGTCCGAGCGGAGATAAATCACCCTGAAATTCGCGGGCGTGCGGCCTGCGAAAAGGAGAAGGGAACGATCGTCGTACGCTCGAACGGTGGGATCGACGGGAAAACCGCGGAATTCTCCTCGGCTGGCTGGACCCGTGGCCCTATAATACCGGTATTGCTGCTCCTGCATCTTCCCCGTAACCGTACGACGATCCATCGCCGGTCCTCCAAACCGTGCCTCATTGTCCCTTCTGTCAACGTTTACGACGTTTACTAACGTTACCATTCCTCCTCGGGCCGATCAACGTCTGGAGGGTAAACGAGGGAGAGTTCCCATCGCTCTCGATCCATTCCGGTGGGCGTGCACCGGCCGTCCGCTTCGAGATAATCGATTGGCCGGCGCGGGATGCGCGGTAGTCCCCGCGAACGTGGAAGGTCGGTCCCGCGGTGGAGGGCGATGCCGGTGGGCAGTCGGTACCGGCGAACCGGCCGCGCGTTCTCCAAACGCCCTTCGGGCCGAAAGGGAGCGGTGCTCGGCACCCGATTGGCGCCGGGCCGCGCGGAGGTCGAGGGGCGGCGCCGCCGCGCGGCGAATCGGCGCGGGGCTTAACCCCGGCCCGGGAAGGGGAACGCCGCTGCGGGGGTGTGGGTACAGCCGGGCCACAGTATCCGTGGAGACACGAGCGCGCGAGCTCGGCTTCCCTGCCTCTCGCCCTTCCTTCCGGCTCTCCCTCTTCGTCCTGCTTCCGAAGTGAGACCGTTTAAAGTGACTGTTGTGACACGTGCCTCGGTGACTGGCCCAAGGGACCTCTCCTCGTCGCCCTTCGCGAGCCCCCCGCTCGTGGGCCAACCCGAACGAACGGCCGCGCGGCGCCGTGAAGATGCGGAAAGAGGACTCGCCGGCGGAAGGACGCGGATGATCCTCTCTCTCCTGAGAGCACGATGGCGCCCTGAGGCCTAGCAGAGGGTACGAAGGTAGAAACTACCCGCGACACACCGAGGGGAACGATGCCGCGACCGTCGCGCGACACTTACGGTGACCAGAAGCCACCGTACTCGTACATCTCCCTGACGGCCATGGCGATATGGTCCTCGAGGGACAAGATGCTGCCACTGGCGGAGATCTACAAGTTCATCGCCGACAGGTTCCCTTATTATAGGAAGGACACGCGGAGGTGGCAGAACTCCCTCAGGCACAATCTGTCCTTCAACGACTGCTTCATCAAGGTTAGTTAGCATTATCCTGTCCGATCTTCGTCTCTCACTACCGAGAGATACTTTTTGACACCGCCCCTTGCCCCTCCATTGATTCCGATATCTCGATGAATCTTGGACGATGTCTTGCCATCGCTTACTTCACCTATCGTTGTCATTCTGTCCTGCTCTGAAGGCTTGTCGAAACGAAATTTGTCGAGAAAAATTCGCTGGTTTAAGTATAAAAAAACTCTGTCACATCAAGACGTGGGTTCAAGCATTTTATTGGGGCCATTTTTTTCTAGCGTGTTTATCATCTTTAGAAACTGGTTAACCCGTGATCGATAGGTTTACACGTTGCAAGCGAGCCACTGGAATTTACTGGCGTCGGATATTTTGAGATTATGGAACGTGACTGGGATGTAGTTTCGCTTCTAGCGCATAAATCCTCGTTGCATGTCTTCCTCGCGAAATTCTCGAAAAAACCAGGCACGTTGTTAACTATTTAGATGTCGAATCATCGCTTCAAGACGAATGGTTTCTTTATAATTGCCTCGAGAAGACGGATAATACCTTGAAAACGGTTGGGCTCCGGACATAATATAATCATTAGTCTTAACAAACCTCCTGGACATGAGGTTTATTTACACACCGAATTTCATATCCTCCCGAAGTCCGTGAGATAGTGAGACTAATTAAATAAGACACGATCGAACAATCTATCATCTGTATGCATAAGTTTGCTCTAATCCTATGCTCTCTAGAATTCCGAAAGTCACGATAGGAGAAGAAAATCATTTCAGAAACTTCTAGTTAGTATTTTTCGCAACGGTACAGCGCTCATCGTGGGCAAGATCGTGAAGATAGCATAAGATTAAAGTAAAATGAACAGCGCACAATTAAGGCTATAGAAACGGCCACAATGGCTCTTCTTACTCCGGGAGAAATAACTTCGTGTTTCTTGGGCATATCGAGCGGTCAGAGGTACCGAGCTAATTTCTAATAAACGATCCGAGCCCTCACAAACCCGATCGAGGCTTCGAGAATGTCCATCGAACGCGTGCACAATATTCGAATTGAAACATCGCGGTTGCGAGTTAATATAGAAAAAGAGTTAATAAGAATGTCAATATAAGCGAATGCTGGAGCAAAGAATAAGCAATCTCTCTCGTCGAGTTCGCGTAATGTACGCACATCGCAAACCTCGAATGTATGCACTCACACACCATAACGATATAATTATTGCTCTGAGAAATAAACCAAGATTTCCACTGTGGTTTCTCCTGTAATATTTTTGTTAATGAATATGTAGCTAATAATTCGTAATAAATCTTGAAATACATCCTGATCGAAATCGGTATAAATATTCCATCTTTTGTACAACGATCTTAAATTCTACGCACTCAATTTCTGAATCTTAACTCGGCGATATTTTGGTTTAGGTTGAAGAGAAATCTTGAAGTTTAATATCCTTTGTAGACATCTTCGTTTCTCCTAGATGCACATCAATAGAGGTATCGCAAACTTTTGTTTGGCGCAAGGTAGACTTTATTAAGCGTACAAATTAATTTGCAGTGTATACGTGGAGTCGATAATAACTCTGTTTTCAATCAAAATATCCGCTTGTTCCTTCGAGGCATTCGATGCATAATGCGAAGTCTGCGAAAACATTGGGCAACGGCACGAGGATCGAGGTGCATTTCGTTCTGCGTTAAACGAAGGTTCGATCTCCTTCAAGGGCATCGAATTCATTTGTACGCCCAATGTTTGGACCAAACCTGTCGAGAGGGACACCGAGATCCGTGGCTGGCCCTTTCGAAGGGTTAATTACCTTATCTCGTGATGTTCGGTCTGTGCTGCAGGTATCTGCGCGACGGATCTCTCGTTTAAATCTCCCGGTGGGCCCTGCAGGACCAGCACCTGCCTCTGGCCCTTATCCACCTGGTCGAACCTTCCCCCTCCCCTTGCATATTAAATTCATTAACTAATAACGAATTTAGACTGTGGAAAAGTGCGTGGTCACTCTACGGAGAATCGAATGCGCAGGAAGATGGGATTCATCGTTGCGTTACGCTTTTGGTTGGAATGCGCTTCCTCTAAATTGGCAAAGATTCGCTTATCCTTCTATGGTTTTGTGCGATTTCGTAATTACGTACCAATAAATCGATTTTATGTCGATCGAATATTATTTTTCGTCGCAGTTTCGCGTGTACATTTTTTTTTCGTATATTTAGGACCTGAAATATTAAACTTCTTAGAAATCGGAGATCGATGTTCTTTGTAATCTTTTGTACATATAAATCCAGATGTTGTGACTAGTAATTTATAAACTGTATTCGTCGTAATGAAGTGTTTGAAAATAGTAAAATAGTCGTTGAATCGTATTTTGAGATTGATACTTGTTTATTTAAAGTTATATATCTCTTAGTAGTAATCATAAAAATTTGAACTATAGGGGGTTTTTATCGTCGTGCAAGATTCTTATCCGTGACTCTCGTGTATTCGTAAGATATTACGTGTCCTACTGTGATGCGTATTTATGTCAAAACTTGAAAATAATTACGTTAATCGAGATCTATTTTGTACATAAACTTTTGCGCGGAAAATGGTTTTCGCGGTTTTTAATAAAAAGAAATACGAATACTCCAATTTCCGTCCGTCCCAATAATTTCTCACATCGTCCAATTTCACAGCCAATATCACTTACCTGTACTTTTCACGGTCTATTATTTTATGGGTGAAAAAGGCACGAAGACAAAATAAACAGTAACAAACCAATAAAAACTGGTTCACTCGTTTCTTACGTTCGAACGTTCTTATATTCTCACTTCTCACATTTTTTGCGCTCCGCAAACACTGCGAGCAATTCAACAATCGTTAATCCCCGAGAGCCTCTTTTTAAAATTTCCGCGGCTCAAACCATACGATATTTTCATCCTCCTTTCTATGCAGTTCTATGTTTCTAGAGGCAAAGAACAAAATTGAATATAAACGATAAATGACTTGCCACTTGCCACTCGAAGCCACCAGGATTTACAGAGGGTGCACCTGAATATCAAATAAATTTGACCCAGTGTGATTCTCAGTATTGTACCATAAAGCTCTATTCCAGCTCTATGACAGTTCTGTCGAATTCTATTCAAGATCTATCGAGTTTGATTCGAGCTCTACGCGAGTGTTTGCAAAGGCACGAGTGTTTCTCATCCGACGGCGATTCTAAGGAGGGGGAGACAAGTGCGTAAGAGACTGGCAAAAACAGTGTCTTCGGTGTTTTGTTATTGGTATTTTCGGCCGATTGGCCAGAGAGAATGAGTCTGGCGACACAAGCGACACCGCCGATTTCTTCGATTATGCCGACGAGTGCGTCAAAGGGGACACGGAGGATCGGAGACATTATCGTTCTTTTTTGCGTCGACGCGTCCAATAGTTTCGAAAGGTTCTCACCTGTTCAATCAAACGGATTCTTTCAATCGGGCTTGTACAACGAGTCATTAACGCGCAGAACTCTTTGCAGGCCGTTAGACAAACTCCGACGAGAGTTTTGCATTACCCGATGCTCAATCTTTCTTTCACGCTTATACGTGAAATGGCCATTAGTGAAATTCTCGCGGAAGCTTTGTCAGGCATTCGCGATAATCCTTCTCTTCGCCTTGATCCGTGAAATGGCCATTAGTAAAAATCCGACACGAGTTCCGCAAGGTAGTCGCGATAAACCTTTTTCTCACGTCGATCCGTGAAGTGGCCATTAGTTAATATTCTACACACTTTTTACAAGGTGCCCGTGATAATGATTTTTTTCCACGTTGCGCCGTGAAATGGCTATTAGTTAAATTCCCCCGGGAGTTTCGCAAGGTGCTAGCGATGATGATTTATCTCAGGTCCATCCGTGAATCGGCCTTTGGTCAAATTCCCCAACATTTGCGACGATATATTTGTTTTTTGTTCACGTCGAAGCGTGAAACGGCGAGCAGTGAAATTCCCGCACGAGTCTCGCAAGGTGCTCGCAATAACGCCGTCCTTCGCGTCGATCCGCAAGGTTTTCTTCTCGCGGTTCGCGATCCTTAACGCGGATCAGCGACGGCTTTTTTCCAGCGGCGGAAAGGCGTGTGCCAGATGAGTTTCTTGCGCTCGAAAGAGGATAGGGCACGCCCAATCCTCCTTTCCTCCTTTTCTCTCGAGCGCCCGTGAATTCCGTTTAAGAGTTAATGCAGGCACGAACAAGTAGATCCGTCGGAGCGCGTAAACGGCCGGCAATAAAATCCGGTTAACCCCGCGCACATATTTTCGATAAGATCTTCACAGCCGAAGATTGATTATAGACCGGTGCTGGTACCTTTTTCTTCCCTCCCCCTCCCGCTTTACACACGATCCAGGCGGATTTGTTAACGAGAAATTAGCGGCTCGATAACCGTTATTGATGCGATCGTTGATGAACCGGCATGGAGATTAAAATAAATCAGAGGTACGAGTGTATCCAAGAGGAAGTTCGAAAGGGAGTGGCGATCTTTGTTGGCCAGAATGGAAGCGGATCCGTACGCGGGCTGGAAATGCGCCGAAGGAACCGATTATCGAGCTCGATAACGGATATAATTAACGGTCATATATCTCGGCGGTTCCATTCCGTGGAAAAGCCTTTCGTGGGCGGAGTAAGAGTTGCCTTTCAAAGCGAGCGCCGACGATAGATCAAGGATTCGACTGAGAAATGGCCCGTAGGATTTCCTAACGCCCCCTCGAGTTCTTCGCAGGTCGAGAAGAAGCGTCTGTTTGTTTTTCTGCATCGATCAGGGCTACCGTTTAGCAGCGGATAACCGACCAAAAATCGCCTCGGCCCTTTGCCCGTTTCGCGCTTCCCATTTGATACGCAAGACTCATTGATTCGACGCTTGAATATCGTGCACGTGATACAAACTCATCCTACTCTAAAATAGGATGAAAGTTCGATATACCTGAGGAGCTCGGTACGCGCGAAATGCATCCATAGAGTAGGTTAAGCCTCGCCAAAGCCAGGAGTCGCTCAGTAGCGAGAATGAGATCGTCGTCGCGCCTCTAATAAACCAAGGATCCTTCCACGTGGAAGTCTTTCTTTTTCTCGGCGTGGGGCTTTTCGTTATTTAACTTTTCTTCGTTCTTCGGCTGCGCAGAGGCACCGGTGCCTCTTTGATCGTGCGTGCGGCGCATTTAGGCCGTCGTCGGCGAGGAAAGTGGCATATATCCGATCGTTATCGACTATTGCCGGCCGAGCGATGTCACGACAGCGCGACAGCCGCTCGACGACATATGCTGGCTCCTCTTTCTTTCTCTCTCCTTCTCTCTCCTTCTCTCTCCCCCCCCCCTCTCTCTCTCTCTCTATCTGTGAGACCTTAGCGGGCGCATTACGTCGTTAAATTTTTACGACAATTGCGGTGCAGGAACCTTTTGAAACGATCGGTTCATCGAGGCAATAGAGGGGTGGACACGGTCGCGGGATGGGGCGGCGGGCCGAAAAAGCTGGCGACAGGAAAATACACGGGATGTTGCCCGTCGAACCGACGTACCTTTTGCTCGAGCAACGAGCCTGCCTGTCTTTAGCGGCCTTGCGCCCGCGTTCGTAGGCGATGGACACGCGCGCCGATCCTGCAAAGAGCTGTCCATCTAGTTCCTCGTGGTTCAAGTAGTGGAAGAACCTTTTTGCTGTTTGAACAAAAATTCTCCGCTATTAATGTTAGTGTATAGGGGAGGATTACTTGTATTAGGTTGGTTAATACAGTGGATCGTTGTTTATATCGATGAAGAAACGCGACCTTGATGTGTTATTAGTTAATAATAAATGTTATTAGTGATATATCGAGGTTATGTACGTCGTTATTTGTACAATTGATCCGCCCCTGAGTTGTATCCCGCGAAAGTATTACAGAATTTGAAGTATAATTTGAATTCAATTTATCACAGAATATTCTTCGAGCAATTCCTTGCGGATGTAAATCCGTATTCCTATCCACTACGCCATAGTAGTTCCTTCATTCATCCTCCTTCTTAGACGAGACCTAACATCCTCAATAAGCGTGCACGTTTTCACCTTCGCACGCGATATCACGAGCCCCAATGCATTGCTCCTCAATCGAGGTTGTTTCCATTGTCACGATTTACCCACGTCGAACATCACGAGGAGTCGGCAGGCCGTTGAAAGGGTCAAAAGCGGGCCCTCCTTCTCTCCGAGTGCCGCGCATCCTCTTGGTGATTCTCGAGGGACACGGTTATCGCGGCCCCTGGATTTAATCAAACGGAAATGTTTACGCCCGAGGGCAAACAGCGGGACGCATTCTGGATGGCTCTGGATGACACGGTAATCGTAGACAATTTTCATGGATTTAATTAAGCGGCTTTTGTAACCGGCGCGCCGTCATAAAGGCGGCCCACCTAAGCCCCTCCATAAATCTTCTCGGTCCGCCGTCCGATAGCCAGTTACGGATAGCGGCACGGCGCGTTATTTAGTATATTATGATCTTTTTTTCGCCACCTCGAGCCGAGGAACCCTGGAATTTTGGCACGAACCCGAGTAACGCCGTTCCCGACGCTCTCGACGTGATATTTCCCCTTCGCCTTAGCCGTTTCACGCCCATGGAGAGATATTCTGGGCGCACGTCGCGGAAAGGAAATTCGTGATATTAATTTGATACGATTTCGAAGCAGTTTACGAGATTGGTAGAGTTAATATGGCGTCTCTGTGACGTCATGGGCTTGGGGTACTAAACTTGACTACGTAGGTTTTTGAGATGCCATCTGGGATAAATTAAATTAAATAATATATAAATAATTAAGGGATAAGAATTATTTTATCTTCCACCGTCGCATATATACAACGTTATGCGAAATTGAATAACATATTTCAGATCAAAACCTTACATTTTAATTGTAAGGTAAGGTTGTATGTTACATTGGATGAAAATTGATTTTACGTTATGTGATAGGGGCGCCATTTTTGAATTTTATACGAAACTTTTAAGTACAAGAATTATGCCTGGCATACTTTGCATAAAGTCCTGCGGGTTTTTACGATACACATTTTAAGTCCGTAAGGTGACTTTCTGTTTATCATTACACTTGGCATTCTCAAACAAAAGTCTTGATCGACCAAAAACTCAGTTTCAAGAAGCACAACCGAACGGAAGCCGCTCGTGGAGGCGCAAATCCTTTTACCAAAGGAGAGACAAGTAGCGAAAAAAGTTCACTCTCACGATGTTTATTTTACAGCCACTTACGACGATAAAGTACGACAATAAAGGACGGTTATAACGTTGGTCGAAGTTCGAGGACACAAAGGAGGCACGTAAGGAGGCTCTGTCAGTGGGGATATAACCCGAGAGTGAGATAAAGGCGTTCGCCGTTGTGGAGATTTGGTTATTACTCAAAGCCCAGCCGAGAATGAAGACTCATCGGCCGGCGGTATTTGACAGAGCGAGTTTTATTTCAAAGGGAGATTTTTGTAGCCGGCATTTGATATATCCTCGGGCCTAACCGCGGCAGGTAGAAAAAAGCCAGTCTTGTCTGCCCGCTCGTAATAGGCATTATGAACCAGCCTCGCTACCCGTTTCTTGCTCGCGGCACAAAATCCCGATTCCAGCGGCGGGCGTTTATTAAATAATCCCAGATTTCCTTTGTGCGAAACGCGGCGCGATTCGTGCGTGCAGCCCTTCTTCCTCCCCTCGCCGCAGGAACGCCAGGAATTTCTCACGAGATCGTACGAATTTGTATACTCCTAGGAACCTTAGCATCGTGCAAAAATAATCGACATTCTCTCTACAATGGATAATGGTCAAAACCGCGATTATACCAGCAGCAATCCATTAGATTATCAAACGAGTAATCGTGGATTTTTTTAATAAAACAAAGAACGATCCTCGCTTAGAACGAAATATTTCATTGCGATTATAATTTCTTTACCAGCAATTAAAGTACCAAGAACCAAACAACGATGTGAAATCGAAGCCATCGGCAAAATGCGCAGTTATTTAGTTGCCAATATAATACTTTCTGCTGTCGTTATTACAATCGTCCTTGGTAAATGCTCGTCGATTGACATTTATTAAGTCGATCTGTCTTTTTTTCTTTTTATTGAAAAAAAAAAACGATTTGCAGGGCACAAGGTACGATCCTAATTATTTATACGATCTCGATATTAAATTACTGCGAGAGCAGCATCGTTCTTCGGACGATCCTTGATCGACGATGACGCGCCGGAATTTCGATCGAACTTCGACCGTACGTATAACGTAGACGTCGAGCGTGACAAATCTTCGATCGGGACGTATCATCGCGTCGATGAGCTAATCGGAACAATAGATTTAATCTCTCTTAGCACCCTCCTGAATTCGAACGACCCGCCGAGTGTTTGGATTCTTGGCCACTGTGGGGATAACTCTCGAGGGAGCCCTGCTCTTATCCGGTATTATCCGACGTGGGCCTTTTGTCACGAAGGGCAAACGGAGAAAAATGATGATTGGATAATAGTTAGCTCAAAGGAACGTTAAGAATCCTCGATTAATAGACGGACCAAGAAAGAGGTCGCCAAAGTTTTTCATAGACTGCGGTATCGAGAATTGCCGATGATTAGAGGAACATCTGTACCGATGTACACCTGTACTGTAACAATGTGTAAAAGTAAAAAAAAACATTGGTATTAAATGTACAAAATTTCTACCGAAGCACGCTTCATGCCGTACATCAAGGCAAGAAACTTGGCGCGATTAATTTGAGAGAGGAATTACAGTGGACAGGATACTGTTATTATTGTATTATGGAAAAAAAATGAGATTAGCCTCGCGCGCAGCTGTGGACAACTGAATGACCACTGAAATGCAGAAAGATCAAGGCGAGGAAGGAATCCATTTTCACCTTTGGCAATTCCACGGACTTTTTCCGCAAGGCGGCTCGCGTGGACGATGCCGGCCATTTACTTGGCATAGGTATTATTATGCTTTGGGCCATCTGTTTCGCACCTGTCAACGGGGATGATCGCCGTGCCTCGTCCCGTTTTGGTTACCTACGAAACGTTTCCTCACCTGTGCGGTTCCTGCATAGGTGTACGAGCACGCGTTCCCTGGTGGAAATTTACGACCTTGCTATGCTCAGATTTCACGCGCTGCGCATGGAAAATTGGCAGGGGGAAAAGGACGAAAGTTCATGAAAACTCGAAGATCGACCAAAAGTTACGGAAGAGGAGCCTAAAATCACTTAAAAATCATGAAGTTAAGGATGGAAATGATTAAAAAAAAAAAACAACAATACATACATCCACATAGAAAATGCATCAATATTTTTTAGAAATTGGAAAGGAGAAAGAGGGAAATTTTAAAAAAAAATTGTCGAGTAAAAGATAATGATAGTTAAAAACTGAAGAAAAGTAGGGAAAAAGTTTAGCAAAAATCACAAAAACAAATTTTTAGCTGCTTTGAATATTTCATTCATGGAATTATTAATTCATCGAAAGACTTCTAAAAAGATTTTATTTATTCTATCATCCCGCCGCCAAACCGTGCGTGATATTAATGCGATAACGAAGTTCTAATGTGCGTCAATTTTCAAACGCGTTTTCAGAATTCGAAACGTATTTTGCCCCACGCGAGAAGCTCGAAACCTTTCCACGAAAGCATTTAAATCTCCTCTCGGATTGGTTTTCAAGGTTCAAAGCCAAAAAAAAAAAATAATCGGGCTATAAAACGAAATTAATGTGAAATTCCCTCCTGCTTCATCCATCATTATCCAATTACAAGAAAACGAGTCAAAACAACGCTCGTCAACATAAAGTCTACCAAAGAACGACCACCGAAGTCAACACATCCACCAAACATCAAAGACACTAATTTCCATTCTTAAAAATCCTATTCGCTTCATCCAATCACGAGGGACGTTCTTAAATTCAAAAACACCGCTTTCGATCTAACCTCCAAAATATCCAGAACACCGATTTTGATTCTCGGCCATCCGCACTGCTCTTCCTTCTTCATCCAATCCCAATGAAACCAAAGGAGGAAACCAAAGCGTCCCAAAGAACCGCCACCCGCTAAAGAGCTCGCGATAAAATCATCGTGAGCGAAGGACCATCGCGGTTACGCGCGGCATTCCGCGCTCCTTTGTTGGAGGGATTACGCCAGGATGAAGGATAATGACCCGATGTCTCGAGTCAAGAGGGACAAAAAAGTTGGAGGGGGATGATCGGGTATCGCGGCGGTGGGTATCGCGGCCGATTCGAAGTTATTTCATTGAAAACCCTCGACAAAGGGGGCGAGGCGGCCCGATCTTTTGCGCTCCTTAGCCGAGAGCCCGATTGGTCTCGGCCCCCGGCCGCCCCATTGTAACGCCTTTGTGTGAGGTCCCCGCGTATCGTTCCCAGGGCACGATTACGGAACAGGGACCGTTTCTTCCACGGCGCTGGTCCATAAACATCCCTTAGCTGGCGAGAATTCGAGCGGGGGCCCTCCGGTCATTTCTCCTCGGCTCTTGCCAGCGCCAGAGTCATTTATAATAAATTTATAACAGAAGGAACGAGAGAGAGAGAGAGAGAGAGAGAGAGAGAGAGAGAGAGAGAGAGAGAGAATGGCCCCTTTATGCCAGGCATGCCTCGTGTCGTTCCTTTATTTTTCAGAGGAATACCGTCTTGCGTGCCGATGCCCGATCTCCCTCCTTTGTACGAGTTTCTCGCCTCGTTACAACGCGCCGTGGCTGTCGATGGAGTCGAGACCGAGTAGATTAGTCCTGGTGTTCGAAGCGATTTGATGTTCGAACAAGCTCTGGGATCGTTAGACGGATGTAGGTTTTGGTGAATGCTTTTGATTGAGGTGCGATTTTGGGGAGCAATGTCGAGGGAATGTGTACGGTATAGTTAAGTGTAATACGCTTAGAGTCTGGTTAACACTTCTATTATTATCCAGACGTTGAAGAATATCATCGCGTTAAACTAACCGCACTCTAGGTGTCTTTATATATTTTCAATCTTCGCATCGGTGTTAGTGTCATTACCCCGAGGCTTCAATCGCAGAATATTCAAAAATCTAGTCCACCCTATTAAACTAAGTACCCTCGAAATCAGAAAGAGAAACTCGAAGTCTCTCCTAGTACCATCAACGCCCCCATGCCCTTCAGAATTATCCTTACCTCCGAGCTTTCGTTTCCAAATACGAGCACTACAAAAAACACAACCCTGAACTAATCGCTGGATCGACAAAAAATAAATACTCCACTGTGCTCGAGACACAATGTGCGTTTGAGTATCTCGAAAAAACATTCTCGAGGGAGGGGGGGGGGGGTGGAGGTGGCCACCTCGAATGCACAAGTCGATGGATTCTAACGATCGGTGGAGCACGGTCGTTAAGACTCCTTGGAACTTACCCACCTACCTATGCTGCCCGTTTCGTGGACCCTTCTCCGCTTTGGCGACGCCTCCTACCGCCAGTAGGAGCGCAGTAACGATACCGGCTACTTCCTACGCCACTACTCGTTTCCCCGCCGCTTCAATCCACGAGCCATGGGGCAAATGGGTTGCACCATCGGAATCGTATAATTCTAATGCTCTAGCGCCTATTAATCGCACACACGGCCGGCTATCAATAATGGCCCTAGGAACGATGGTGCCGTGGGTACTTAGCGGCGTCTATCGCGAACGCCTAGCTCAACCTTTGGTGGCCGCGCTGCGGGGAAAAATCCTGGCTCGCCTTACGGGATATTCGTTAACCGAGCCCTCGAATGAGTACCGTTTGCCGGATGGAATTTCGAGGCGAGCCACCCAAGATGCGAAGGGTCTCCTCGCGTGAGTTTTCATTTTCCGCGGGATAATCGCGCGGGATAGTCAGCTACTGTGCTTCTTAGATAGTGGTTTTTGGTACTCTGTTTATCAGAGGGCTGCTTAGGGACTTTATTGGGACTCTAGAGATACTCTTCTCGTTGGAACTTGGGCTATATGCTTCTTTCCTATCGCAGGGATGTTTACGAGCTTCTGTGAATTTCGTGCATCTTGTTTCCATGATATCATCGGAGAATTGGCTAGGGTGATTTGTCTGTGGATTCGATCTGGTCTAGGGATTTTGGTGATCGCCTTATCTTAATCGCGAATGTCGCGATGATTGGGATTGGGGCGTGATCGAGATTTGATGTACGATTCGGTGGATTAGGGTTGGCGATAACAATTGTCGATGCGTACGCTCGTCGTTCGGGAGACATTGAACTTTCGAAGTGGAAAATTCTATAGCCTGAGATGCACGGCCATCAAGTGCATGTCAACGTTCGAAAGGCCACAGCTGGTGCGGTTCTGACGGCCGGTTGTTTCGCGGTAGAACAAACCGTACGTACGCCGGTAAACCCTGCAACCAAGCGGGGACTTAAGGAAATATGCGGAATTCGTGACGATGCCGCGACTTGAAATTAAACGTTCGATGTAACGGCGTTCGGGAATTTCCTGTTTGGGAATAATTCACGTTGTGCAACGTCCGAGATGCCTTTTCTTCCGAGAGGCACATTGCTAATTTTCATTTTCAGTGCTTGCACGACTTTGGTAAAAAAAGAAGTGTTACTTCCTCTTAACTGGAGGACATATTTTGTACACCATTCAAGAGTAAGAATAATTAATTTTCCTCGATTCAAAGGTTAATCACTTATACGATTCGATTTCCCTTCATTTAAATGTTAATCATGAATGTATCTTAAATCTTCAGATAATAAATTCGAGACCAGAGGTATTTGTTTTCTATATTCGCATACTTCGTTTCTAGATTGACATACTTCTTTTATTATACGGATTAAGTTCAAGCTTCAACACACGATTCAAACCTCTATACAGATAGCTATTTATAAAAGTCTTTCTAAAATAAAACCGTATGATTGATGTACTTTAGCTTGCAAAGCTTGTTGAGAAATTTATAAACAAACGAGCACATTTCAATATCTAACTCCAAATGAACGATGAAGAGTCGCAAGGAATGAAATTCGATTCTAGATAGTCTTGTCGTCGAAGGTATATTTCCCTGCGAAATCCGCTCAGAAGTCGTACTTTCTAAAAGGCGAGTAAAGAGCGATGTCCCGTCCCATTCCTCCCGCGATTTCCTCGTCTTTCGACGTGTCGGAGGTGAAATTACAGGCGCTTCGAGATTAAGGATACTCGACGTTCGCTGTCTCTCCACGGTCATTGATTTAAATGAGGCCCCCATGTTGTGCACGCCTCGTCAATGGCCCGTTGTAATTACACCCTAACTCGATCAAACTTCCCTCGATCCGTGCATACTCACCGGCCAAAATGCACGGCGATGCACGACCGTCGAAATGCAACGAATGTTCCATGGAGTACGATTGTTGAACGTATTATACGAACCGACCAAGGAAAGTAGGCGAGATACTGGCTGATCGATTATACGTTCTATTCCCTTTGTTTTTCAGCAAAGCTTTACAGGGGTTGGAGTTAATTTCTTTTTTTACTTTGATTAAACTCGAATTCTTTAACTGCACGCGTATATAAATTAACTGTCGTAAAGTTAGATTAGGAATGTATACAAATTAATTTTCAGGTTAGGTTCTTTTATTTAGTTCTTTTTTTTTTTTTTAATAGAGGTTATAGAAAAGAAGAAAATTAGAAGAGGATGGTTACAATCATATATTGAATTCTCGAAGTGCATCTATAATAGGATTTATCGAAGATTATCGACGAACCTCGTCGTTTGCAGTTCGATGCCAATTCCATGTTATTCGTCATTCATCGATCACGCTTCATTCTTTATATATTGATTTATGACTTCTATCGGGATAGAACTTTTTTCACATGACATTTTTTTTTTAAATTGTCTATCTTGATCTCGCTATATCTTGATCAAGTTCGAACGCGAAGTTGAACCGCGCGGTTTTTTGCAGCGGTGAAGATGTTAAAGAGCGAACGATGCAATCTACTGTCTACCGCCATAATGTAATTCACCGCCATTAATTATTTTCCATAACCGGACACGATTTACTTAAAATAAGTTCGCGGGGCCCGAGTCGTAATTTAAATGACCCGATAAGTAAATTAATTACCACGTGTTTATCGTATGATTAATCGGGACTAGGGTGTTTAACAAAGATAGTAATTCAGTAATGATCAATATTAATCGGGATGTACCGGTTTTTCGTATCCCGCTCGTCCCAGCGTCAAAACGATGGTGCATTTCGTCATAAATATCGGCAGGTCGATGATGTAAGGCAATTAAGATAACATTTCCTCCCGTTTTGCCGTGATTACGAGTATTCCCTTTCACCGTGCACCGAGATAAGGGGAATCGATCGATTTGACCATAACTCGGTAATTTGTTGCCTCCCTCGATAATGAAATTAAACCGTACAAATATTTTACCAGCGTGCTTTCACTTTAACGTTAATCATGGAAGCGATCACGCAATCTATGGTAATGTACCTACATGCTCGTGATTAGACGTATACACTTTCGTAAGGTCTCAATACGAAAAGAAAGTAGTTTGGAAAAAAGGAAAAAGGAAAAGATCGCCTTACATAAACATCTATGTTCACTATTCATTTGCTATAGATGCGTGTAAAAAAAAAAAGAGGAGAAGCTGCGTAGAATATGTGAAATTTGTCCAATCGGTTCTTTAGGTCTTTAGAAAATTTTAACCTCCGTTATAAGACCTTAGAACATCGATATTTATATTATATCGGTTTTAAAAATCCTAGTGCCGTTGGTTCGATAATTCATACGATATTTTTATTCACAAACGTATGTAAAAAAGAGTCTCTTAAATTCATATGTTACGCGAGCCATACTACGTTAATCAGCACAGGGATAACAACACTCAATAGGACAGGGATAAAAAGTCCTCCAGCCTAAATACCCGCAAAACCAATAATAATCATAGTCATCGAAGTAAAATATCCTCGAACATCCACATCCAACCTTATACGATAAGCCCAAGCGAGAAATTCGAAAATTCCAATAGCAATTATACCATAAATATATCCACCACTCCCCCTCTCCTATCCCCCGCAATTCGTCCAATCAACGCGTCCTCTCGTACACAATACAATGTTCGTATTGGTGCATCGACTCGATCTCGAGGAACGAGAGAAACGGGTGACAATCGCGCCAATCGCCTGGCCTTCCACAGGCGCATCGTTCTTACCTCCCTCGTTCCCAATACATCTTATTCACCCTCTTCGCGTACGATCGTTTCCGCAAATAGCGCGGCAAGCCGAAAGTACGTGCGAGGAAGGACGTCCCCCTCGTACACCGACCAATGAGACCTGCATTCCCTTGAGACGCCAGCTCTCCAGCTCGGGACAGCGCGCCTTGGCCGTCATATTGGAGGCTGAAAACGTCCGGGCAATTACACGCCTCTCCCAAAGCACCGTCGAGATCATCCTCGGTATTCCATCTCCTCTTTTCTCGGCCGTTCGTTGGCCTACCCGTGGATTGATGAGCCGTAGAGAGCCAGGCTTCATTACGGCGAATGAACAGGTTTTACATTTAATAACGCGAAACGATTATCTGCCGATCGGCCGAGTTAATTCGATTGGAAAGGAAACCTGCTCCCGGTAGATCGGCCGGGGGAAAAATATATTACAACCGGCTATTATTATCTCCTCGATTCTCGAGCCGCTGGCCTCGATATCGGCACCTTCCGCTTTTACCTAAGCGCTGATGGGAAAATTGTACGGCTTTTCGCGCTCGGCCCGAACTTTCGTACGGTTCGACGATTCTGGAGGCTCGCTTGTCTTTTCGGATATGGGTCCGAAGATAATGAACCTCGATCGGGGATTCGATATAAATTATGGATTCTTTGGGCACGTTGCTGGATGTTTGCTTGCTTGGATGAGTGTACGAGAGGTATTGCGCGTTTCGTAACTTACCTCGATTTTCCACGTATTAAATCGTGCTTCCTTAGGGGCATACTTGTCCAATGTATGATATTGGGGGATGAAAATGCAAAAATGAAGATTTCTAAACTTTATTAGGTTCGAAAACTCTCTTCATTTTTCACTCGATTTTTCAGGTATTATCCTATAATAATTTATGACCATGTTCAAGCAATGTCGATTATTACACTGGCAAAGTGAAAATCTCCATACTCTACTATTTTCATTTAATCCTGACGCAGTAGCCTTCTAATTTTCCGCTCAATTTTTCAGATGTTATCCCACCCTATCTCACAGCCTTGCCCACCCAATGTCGATTATAACTCGCTAAATTAAAAATCTCCGGACTCTGCTATTTTCAATTAATCTCGGCGCGAGGGCGTCTCAATTTTCCACTCAATTTTCCACGTGGCCAGGATGCAAACGCTGAATTGGAAGGAAGATGGGCGTGGTGCAGGATCGCGCGTCGGGCCTCGTTGATAGAACACCCAGGATTTTTCCTTTCCCTTCGACAACACCTGGCTCCGCCGCCGATGCGCCTTTACCTCTCGCCTCCATTATCCGGCAATGGAGGGTATCGGTTGCGATAAACATCGTCCCGGAGGTGGAATTTACACCGGATCGTGGAATATCAGTTTTCTCCTCGGCGAAGACTCGCGGCGCTATTGAAAGATTTATTCCTAGGCGAAGCCGCGTTTCCCCTTGAGACCAAACTTACGTATTCCTCGTAATGCAAATTGGCCCTCTCTCCCCATGTATGCGCCTGCCTTTTATTTGCAGATCGAAATATCGATCCGCGCTCGAACGTTTTGAGACCGGAGACAGTCGTTCGATACGTCGATCGTGTTGAAATGTTGCGTCCGCCTTTGCCTCGAAGACTTTCACGAAGGTCTGTGGCTTTGTTCAACGTTATTCGCGATTTACTTGGATTATTAGAAAGGTGAGCAACCACTTGGATTAGAGGACGAAAGGTGTTTATTCATTCGCGCATTTATGCTTTTGAGTAATGCATTAATAGTTTCATCGAATGTTTCTTTCGTATCAACGCGATTATTGATTGCGTTTTAAGTATTTTCTTTTGACATTATTCACGATTTACTTGGGATATTAGCAGGGTACGTGACCAGGACAGTGTTGTATGATGAATGATTCGCGTTCCTTTCGTTGATGTGTAAGTACTCTCGACTGATTTCACTGGTCTTCTTTTATACCGCTGTATTTTGTATGAACTATCAGGATGCCGTGCGACTAGGTGCGCGAGACTGAGGAATATTTCCGCGAAAATGAGCAGCGTTAAGAAGGTTGGGATTAGATTCAAAACCTGTTGTATGAAACTCGCCTCACGTTTCTACACAGGGGCGTGTTGCGGACTAGAAAAAAAAAGGCGATATGCGCGGCTTGGTAAATCGTAGGCGAGCGAAGAAAATGAATAATAAGTACACAAAACGTTTTCCCGGTTCTCCCAGGGCGCGGGCCCGATTTATCGCGCGTATTGGAACGGAAAATTGAGTAATTCTGTTTTCATGAGTAATTAGGGTAATGTAAATGGTACTGATTTATGAAGGTTTGTCAACATCGATTATCGGTTATTGGGCCGAGCGGGTTATCGTTGGGTATACCGCCAATTTTGAATTCCGCCCTGGTCTCTCAAGGCTCTTGCGCGTGAAAGCATGTCTTTGGCACGTTCCAATCGTCGTGTTTGTTATTATCGAAGCGCGGGTCGAACGATAGAAAGGAATTTCTACACTTTGCAGAAGTTCTAAACGAGCGTGAGAAGGTATAAAACATTACAATCGCGAGGGCGACCAATACAACGAGTCTACGATCGCGTAGAGAAATTCTCCATATTATTATTAAACCTGATTTTCGAAAAATGCCCGATATTTTATCGTGATGCGTGAACCATTAAATCGGTCTACGCATTTTTTCCCTTCACACTCCGATTTATCGTAAGTATTTATGTTTAAATATGTCGAAGCGGCCATCTTTAATTTCAGCGTGAAACCCATACGTCAAACCTACGCGTATAACCTAAAAAGTTTTCGCAGAGATACGAGGTGCAGTTCGATCAAATCCGTGGCTGAGAGTTCATTTTTCTCAGCCCTCGGGAGGGAAAAAGAAGCTTGCGAGGATGCGTGGGAAATAAGTTCGCTTTGCATTCAATCTTCCTAATGAGCCGTGTCTCATACAGCGTACGCCCTATAAATTACTATCGGTGCACGCCCGCATTATGTTATTATTACTACGTACCGCGTACCTGTGTTACGCATTAAAAGTGCTCGTGGTTTTGAAGCGGCTCGTAAAGTTTCTTACGGTGCACCTTTTGTTCGCCGACAGTGTCGACAGATATTTTCCACCCGTAATTATACGAAGCTGACGAAGTTTTCTGACGGTTTTCTTCTTCGCCTCGATCCTCCGTCCGCCGACAATAGCGAGAAACGGTTTCGATGAAACTCCACGCAGGCTAATTCGAGGTTTCTTGCCAGTTGCGTTAGACAATGGAGATACAACTCGGAGAAGTATTCCAGCTGCCTTGAGAAACGTCTTATCCTACAACAATAGGGAGAACGCTTTTTATCCAAATTACAGTCGGAACGACGAGGATCCTTCTTCCTCTGCTGTATCGCCTCGCAGGACCAGCATTCAAGCGGGATATTCGAAGTCTCGTAAAACACACCATTTAGCGGGGACAGTGAGTTCGCCCCTTCGCGAAGTCAGTTTAACACAGTCCGAGATTAATGTGCCGCGATATCGAGCATTCTAATATCGTACCTTGGAATTTCTCTCGTAAACTTTACACCATGCATTGACCTGTCGCGTATAAGTCTTCGCATGTCCGTTGCACATTCGAGCGCTCGTCGACTCGAGAGGCCTCTCTTTTCGCGGAATAAAAGGTATTCGAGGCAAAGTCGAGAAATATGGAACTGCGATAACATCGAACGGAGATAATTGTTATCGCTCGAAAAGCTGTTTGAGTGATTTTTTCCGATTTGAAGCTTAGCTCGACGATCCCTTTTAGGTATTCGTTACACACAAGCAGGTCTGCGTTCGATTATGGATGAGCTGGCCGAGGTATCGCGAATCGCGCTGAGTGATACATAAAATAAGGTCAGCCCAAGGCGCTTTAAATATACGCTTCTATCGGAATTATTCACTGGTTATCTCCGAAAGCCAGTGTCACGGCTGTGGACGAGTTTCGCTGTCGAACAGCTGCCGGTATCGCACCTGCGGCGCCCCTTTTCCACGCCAGATTTCCAATATTGGGTTTGTTTTTTTAATGTACGACAATTACCGAGATGGGATCTTGAGAATTCGATGGTACAGCAATACCTCTTATTACCGGATAGCTTCCAGGGCTCGTGCTTTTACTTTTCGAACAATATGTAATTGGAGGTGAGTTCAAGATTTATCGATTCCCCGATTTAGGTATTTGCACGAGGAACTCGTCGTCGTGGGACAAGTTTCTCACTGTTTTTTTTTTTTAATTATAACTCAACTTAAAACAAGAGATTGGATCTTTAGTGTAGTTTTAGAATGCTAGAGGATTTATCGCCATACATATTCCAAAGAAATCAATTTCTCCATCGCCTCAGCGATTTTCACTCTAGCGACGTCGACTTCTACGACGATATGAAAATAAAAATCAGGCCATTAATCAGAGCGATTGAGTATAGAGCAATAAAGTGCCCTGCAATGTAGGAAGACAAATATATAGATTATAGAGAAATAAACTTCAAAGCGCAAATTGGTTTCTTGGATTTAAATCTTTCGATGCAAAATCGAGCGCCGAGGGACAAAAATCTGCGGAGCTCGAACATTGTACTCGTCGACCTGGCCCTGTGGCTTTCGAAAAGTGTTACACTCGGCCTGGCATGCGCCGAATGGTACCATTTACCGTTTTAAATCGGAACATAAATCACGGGCACGCGGTAATTATCTGCGACCTGAAAGTTACGTTGCCCCGGCGCCGATAAGCATCGAATCCCATTGGAGCTACGTTACGTTCCTTCGCGCCGCTGCGATTGAAAGCAATTGATTCCGGCATTACTCGCGGGTGTTTTCCGAGGAATTATAAAATTCGCGACTCGAGCGCCCCGTGCCTGAGATCGGATCGATCGCATTCTATTTTGAAGCCCTCGAATTGGAGGAGATCGTGCCAAATCAAGGACGCGGGTTTCGAAATAGATCCCTGCCTTTCACGCTTTCGACGTCCATTGAACAACTGCAGCCGGCTGTTCGTCTTTATCTCCGTATTTAGTTTGATCGATGAAATAGGTATCTGCTTGTCTCTCTCTCTCTCTCTCTCTCTCTCTCTCTCTCTCTCTCTCTCGATTGTTAATAAATGATTTTGTTTCTGGATCGATATTTGGCAAGCAATGCAAGGCTGCTCGCTGTTTGATATATCGACCACTGAGTAACATGAATATTAGCGCGTGACAAGTGATACTTAATATTTATATAGCATCTATTAATATGTATACTTAATATTAATATATATATACTATATTAATATATATTAATATAGTAAAAATAAAATATAAATAAAAATTAATATTTATATAGATTGTTATATTCGAAGTTAGGGGTGAAGAAGAGGAGCGAGCATGAAGTAAAATAATAATACGTCCGTGTACGAGTTCGGGTAATATTGTGAATTATTTTTGGCGAAATATTCACAACAGGTTGGACGTATTGCATCGCATGATTTTGTCGGTGGTCGTTACTAAAAGTAAAAGCCTCCTGTAACCGCCGCAGCGAGTAAACCCAACGATTGATTCACACCCCCCAAGTGCATGCGCACTCGAGGCAGCTCGCAAGAATTTCCAGGTCTTCCGCATGGTGCCTTACCCTTTTCTCGATCTCCTCGATGCACCGATTGTTCCGTACAATTAGCTTGTTCAATTAGAAAATCGGATCATAGCTTTTTTTCGATCGTTAAACGCTTAGCAATGTTTGGTGAGGATCGCATTTACTTTTATCGTATATCGATTTTGTTTTTCTAGATATTAGAAAAACTTTATATTAAATTTATATCAAATATATGTTTATATTAATTTATATGCTTATAATAATTTATAGTTAATAAATATGTTTATAAGAATTTATATTAAATAAATGTCTTCTCGACTAATGTATCTTCAAGATTCATGAAACTCTGGTTTTCTAATAAAAAATTTAAACCGCGTTTTACTCGAGGGCTGTAATTGGTCTTCGAGCAAATCCGTTCTATTCTTAGTGCTAGAACTACCGAATTAATAAAAACTTGTTGATTATTTGTTAGAAAAATGCCATCATCTTGTAAGGGCATATTTTCCATAATTTCGTCTAATTATACCCTCCTTTTTTTCATTCCAAGATATATGTGACGTCTTAAATATGTATGAAAGCCGATCGGTGGTCGCGGAGTCGAATAAGTCGGTAATTATTCCATGTAGAATTTCCATAATTAGTGCAAACCTGTTTAACTAAACGCGAGCATATGTGGATAAAACGCGATGACACGGAAAACATTAAGAGGAAGAAAAGGGACAAGAAAGAGGAGCTACGTGAGTTCTGTAAAAGCACCGATTTGAATAATGACGGATTATAATCCCCTGCGTAATGACAAACAAAAAAATACATCCCAGGCTGCCTTCTAAAACTGTTACTGCACTTATATGTTTTGCGAACATCTCTGTGGCATCTTGCAAACATCGTTTTTCTTATTGCTTTACCATGTTATTTTACAAATATTATGCCGCCGTGGAACAACACGAGCCGTGTTTGCGGAGAAATAATATTGACGAATTTCTCACAATGCCAATCAGGAATGCTTGTTATGGAATTAGTATTTTACCAATGCATAATCGTGTGTATCGACAAATATCCTACAAACGAAGTTGTCCGTATATACCTCGCCTTACAAATATCATGCTATTGTCGAAGAAAGCCAGCAATATTTATCACAAAAACTGTATTTGTTTCGTTCTTTATTTCGTTATTTATCAGAATTAAATTCGCCACAATACTCAACAACGTTGCTTATTACGACGAAAAGGACATTTGCAAACATCTCGCAATCCCAACAAAATGGCTTATCGTGTTACTGGTATTTCTCTAAAATATAATAGTGTCCATCAGCGCGCATTTTATAAACGTATCTTTTCTTTACTCCTTCACGACCTTGTTTTACAAATGCAGTACCCTCATCGAATAACACGTGCAACGTTTATTCAGCAAGTAATATCCACAGAATGGCCACAATTCGTTAAAGGCTATTCGATAAAGGCATTCATCCGAATTAACCGGATGCCCGGATAATTAAGGACGGTGACGTAATTGCAGTGCCAGCAGGAACATTAACCGAATCGTCGAACGAGCACTTTGTTGTTCTTCAGAGCGGCCTTTCTTCCCTCCGCCTAAGTGACCCTCGTTACGTCGTCCTCCGTGGCGAATCGATACCCGCGAAGCGGGATGCTATTTGCATTGTAATTGCACCCGCCAAGAGGCCCGAAAATCGGTCGATTTGCGACAGGGGAATGAATAATTGCATGCCCGGCTGACTGGAATTCGTGAAAATAAACGAGGCTCATTCACCTGATTCTCCTCGATTTTTCCTCAGTTGCGTTTACTTCATTTTTCTTTAATCGCCCGCCTCGACGCGGATCGAAAATTGAAGTATCGATTATCGAATGGATCGATGTTCGAGCAAGAAGCTTGATTTATATAGTTTCGAATACTTCGCGTCTTCGATCGTACGTATTATGAATTATACTGACATTTATTTTCCAGAGTATTTTGATGTGTTGGTACAGTTTCTGAGATAAATATTGTTTATAGTCGTACGATGTAAGGTGCCTGTGTAAAGCATGTAAGAAAAGAAAGTAAGCGCGTAAGAAAACACCAAATGTCAGGCTCTATAGGTCGTTTGTAACGTAATTCGTTATTTAATATTTCCTTCTCTGTAAGACGATGGTTTTTCCTGTCCGTGCTTATGGATTTAAGGTTAACCCCTATCGTATTATACGTATTGTGAATTACACTGACGTCCATTTTGCAGTGTATTTTGATGTATCGGCACGCTTTCTCGAAAGAAGCTTGTTTATGGCGGTAGGATGTAAAGTGCCTACGTAAAGCGCGTAAGAAAAGGTGCACCAAATGTCAGGCTCTATAGGTCGTTTGTAACGTAATTCGTTATTTAATAGTTCCTTTTCGATAAGACCATGGTTTTTCCTGCCTGTGCGTACGAATTTAACGTTTTACAGCTATTGGTCGTGAGTGTATTTATGACCGTGGAATTTATATTGGACATAATCGTGCGGTTGTCAAGAGTATTTCTTTTAACCGCTGCGCGCACGACACTCGACTCTGGTCTTTCGAGGTGCAGGGATGTATTCTTAACGAGACGAATTAAGGTCATCCAAGGGAATTTATTCGACTTTCCCACTCGATGCTATTCCTGCTCATTTTTTCTTCACCACTGTGTCGTTTCGTGTCGCTGCTCACTTTTATCTCTTCTGGTCAGAGGGATGTCATTTGAGGAGATACTAAATAAGTACTTAGTATTTTTAAATTCAATAAATTTTACCGTTTTTAAACCTTGTCCTCGTATTATCACGAGCATAGATTCTGTTTGAGGACAGTGTCAAGCTCTTCTGTCAATTCGTGTTATCATAAGGCAAAAATAAATGCGCACATTCAAGTGAAATTCTCCTAGTCATCTTTGTATCTCCTTGAACCATAAATAATTTTTGACAGCTAACGGCTAAGAAAGATATACATTGGAGGAAAAACAGACTCGCTTATATATACAAATTATTAATATAAATCAAATCTTATGGAATATTAAAAACTTTCAGTTTATACTGCACCTACTTGAACACAATTTCCTCACTTGGAGAACCCCTAGGTACATCTCATACACCTGAAAAATCATAATATAATTTCAAACAGCAGGTTAGTAAAACCATCATTTTTTAATCCAGTGATAATTCGTGACCGAAAGGGTTAAATGCGAAGAGGTATTCGCGGCGGCCGACGGTAAATCGCATCTTAAACCGTCATTTACCGGAGGGGGGATTAAAATGCATCTCCGTCGCGCAATGCACGACTTCAAGAAGCGCATTACACCTTTAATTACGAAAGATCAGAGTCCCTAATACCTCCTCCGCGATGTCAGAGATTAACCTTTCGTAGTCACATTGGTTTCCGGTATATTCCGCTTATTACGCCTGTTTATCAGATCCTCTTTCGTTCCGTGCCGGGGCAAAAATTGCGCCTACCAAAGGAAAACACATTCTGGCTCGTCCCTCGCGTGACTCCCGAGGCGGAACTTTATTTTCGGCGGAAGCCAAGCTACCGAAAGCGACGTGCGATTTAATCGAGAGCTTTTATGCACTCCGTTAATTCCTCGCGGTTAATTCGCCCGGCTTAAATTTTCACTCGGCTTCCTTTTATCAATGCTGCTCCCTTGATTTTCCTCGCGCACGGTACTCGAGAAGAATTATATTTATACTCGCTAGGGGAGTTTGGTTTTTAGGTTAGAACGTTTTTACGCTGTATAGAGGTACACGATTCTTTTTAAACAGGGAAGCATTAAGGGTAGAGAAATATTTTAGCTCGCTAAAATCGTGACTCGATGTCTGAATTAAATCCTCGTTCTTTACTTCATACTTCAATTTTAATCTGATTCATCTAAAAGTGAAAAGTAAATAGGAAAAATGAATATATGGATTCACATACGTTCATACTTATTGAAAATATCTTAACGACTATAAGACAGCGAGAAATAATTCTGAATCTAGTGGATTCCGAATAAAAAGATTCTGAATTCTAATTCTGAATCTAAAAGACGACACTTATACGAGTTCAAATCGAGGCTCCACGATTTAAGCGCGGCACTTTCAAAATGACGTCACAAAATCCTACGACCCTGCGAGCGACGAAAGTCCGTGGCAATGAACTTTGGAGTATCCATCGACCTGGCGCCAATAATCGCGCGGGTAGGGGGGCAAAAAAGGGGAGAAGAAAAGTCGAGCAGCGCGAATGAAAACTGGCCGCGATCGTGGCTCGACTGGTTTTCGCGGAGGAATATTAATACGTCCGCGCATTAGCATTGCTAATGCGGCTTGGAAAACTTACATAAGGCGGTTAGCGCGGCGATCGCCGTTAGACGACTAAATTACATTTATCGTGACAAGCAAAGAGACAAGGGAGTTATCATTATCCAGGGAGTGGGCTCACAATGTTATCGGCCAAGATGATCGAAAGTTAAGCGCAATGGCGTGACTCCGTCGCTAGGGTGGGAAAAGTGTGGAGATCGAATAATGGCCGTGCAGATGCGTAATTAGCGTTCGGCGTGTCTGAAGACGCCGCTGAAATATCATCATTTTCCACGATTAGGCTAATGGATCTTAACTAAATGCTCGCCCCCCTTCCTCCCCCCGCGGGGAGTCGTTCCACGCGTGAACATAACGCCTCCACCGGCGCGAACAGGAAAAAACGTTTGTCGCGAACAATCGCGCGTTTATCGTATCTCTGCACAAAGTAACACAGAATTCCTGATGTGCGCGCGCATATCGCTGGAAGTGCTTACAACGAAAATGACACATCTCTGATTTCGTATGAAAATCCTCGAAATTTATACGGGTACGTGTATGGAAAAATTCCATAAACATCGTTGTTGCATAATAATAACTGCGTGCACGTATTTTAGCCTAACTTCTCGTTTATAAAATACTGGCGTACGAAGCATCGATCGGGGCATCTTGTATACCCTGTACTCTTAAATATTATGATTCAAGTAATAGTATAATACGTAGAGTAGCCGTTTACGTTGCTCTTTACCAATTTAAATTTGTATATTCCGTTTTCAAGTAGTTTCCGTTCAAACAGAGCCTTTTCTTCGTCTTAAAGTCGTGTTCTTCGTGGAGTGAAAACGTGGTAAACGTAAATAATAAGCGAACACCGTAGGCCTCGTACGTAGGACATCGATGATACATAATTTGTGACGTTGGAAGTGAGCGTGACAAGCAGTTGGATAGTCGGTACGTTGGATATCCACGGCCAGTAGCAACAGTCTGTTAGAATTGTCCGTTAGAATTGTCCGTCAAACTATCAAGCAACTTGTACGATTCGCATCCTGCGATTTCGATACGATCCTCGGCCGGTGAGCAAGCCGGAATTCGTGGTGCATTAATATTCCATTTCAGAGTGCGCCATTGTGCCACAATGCAAACGTATTATCGCTTTACCTCCTCGAAGGTAATAATCTTCCGCCAATGGATTATTGATTTAAGAAAATTCTATCGCACGACCGATGAAGATATAATTGGACGTACCGCACGTTTCCACGTTCCTTCGGTTACGGTTTGATTTTGCAAGAGTATATCCTAGGTTCGAGCTGAAGTCATCGAAATATTAGTTCCTCTATAGGATTTATATGCGTTCTAAACCCAGATCAAATACTAATTTCAATATTAAATTAATACAAAAAATCTTAAAACTTTCCTTTCGTTTTATTTCCACACGACAACCGGAATTGGACGAAGGCGTTCATAATTTCTCAGTCCATCACTAACAAAGTCCTACTGATCAATCAAAAAAACCTATCACCCATATCCGCGTAACACGATGATCAGCACTTCTAATATATTATACCACAGGAATCCCAAGGTGTTCATTTCAATTTACTTCCACACCAACATCTGCGGTTCTCTCTTCGCAAAGAGAATAATTAAAATTTAAAAACAGACGCTCCCCAAGCAATTCTACTTCATCAAAACACTCCGTTTACATATCCCAAGCGCGATTAGCAAGCAGTACCGAAAAGAAATGTAAAAAAAGAACCCAAACGAACATCGCAATGTCGCAATGCCACGATCCCATACTCCAACTACGTCATCGCCATCTAAGCGTTCCATCCCTCTTGCTTACAGGTCCCCCGGGGTCCCCACCGGCCTGGCAAGGGCGCCTACTGGGCCCTCCACCCGGCCGCCCTCTCGATGTTCGAGAACGGCTCGCTGCTGCGCCGACGGAAGCGCTTCAAGCTCCACAAGCCCGACAAGGAGCTCCTGAAGTCCGAGCTCCAGGCCCTGGCGTCCGCCATGCCGCCTCCGGAGACATCCAGCGTGAACGCGGGCTCCAGCGCGACGAGCAACGGCGGCCTCAGTGTTGCCAACCTCCACCGGCTGCGCGACGACCTGATGCGCTGGGAGATGCAGGAGAGGCGCATGATGGTGGGCACCGGCCCTTCCGGTTTCACGGGCCTCGAGGCCGGCCCAGAGGCCGTGGCGGGGTACTACCTGCTCTCCCCCGAGGTCAGGCAGCGGCTCGCCGGTGCCGAGGGCAGCAACGAGATTCTGCGCACCTACGAGGCGGCGCTCCTGCATTCAGGCAGCTGGAGCTTCTCCGGCTTCCCGGTGGCGCCCTACGTGTCACAGCTGTCATACCTGCAGCAGCCCAGGCAGGGCCTGCCCTGCGAGCCCGCCGTCGCCAGGGAGCCGGACTTCTCCAGCCGCGAGCCCACCTACGAATTACCTTATCGGGACAAACTCCTGGAGGAGGAGGCGCCCTCCTCGTCCTCGACCTCGACCACGGGGATCTACGCCGCGATCGGCTCGCCGCCCGACTCGCCCAACTCCTCGAGGACCTACGCCAGGCTGGCGAGGAACGAGCACGGCTCCGTCGGCCAGACGACGAGCCTCTCGAAGGCGAAGAGGGCCAAGAAACCGTTCACGATCGAGAACATCATAGCGCCGGACGACGACGAGGACAAGCGCGCCGATGGCGCCGCCAGGAAGACCGCTTTGCTGGTGCCCAGGCCCCTCTACGCGGGGTACTCGTTGCCGGTTGGCGCCGCCAACGTCCAGAGACCCTCTTACGGGGCGGCCACTTGAAGCGACGGGGCCTGGGGGCGCGGTTTCGAGGCTGCCGCTCCGGGCGCTCTCGAGGATCCTCGAGGTATCAGAAGCCCAACTCGGTTTTCCGCTTGAAACCAGCTCCCTGGAGGGTTATCTCTTGGAGCTCCTCGCGATCGACGCCGATTTCGTCGAACACGCGTGAAAGGCCGGAGGAGTTGTTATCCCCATATTTGAGCCGGACTATGAGTTTGCTAAAGTCGGGAACCTCTGCGAGATTGGCGACGTCGTTGTTGGTGACGCGTGTACCTAGAGAAACATTCGTCCTTGAAGAAGCTGAGAGGTTACTTTTAAGAATGAATATTCGTGGAGGTAAAGGCTGCGGAAGATCCTGGATTCGAAACGTTCGAAGAATCGTCGAAGGATAAGGATGCAATGGCTCGATCGTTCTCGAACCTGGCAGAAGCCTTTCGTATCCTCCTTCCATTCCTCGATCCACGGCGGATTAATTGGCTCACGGACTCTTTGAACGCCTAGAAGCCCGCCCTGGGAAATTCTCGTGCGTCCGACTGATTCCGTTCTAGATCGCGTGCTTATCGCGCCTCGAACGGAGACCAGGAGCGGCTTGGTACATCGAGGATCGACCACATCGAAGATCGGGACGACGATCTGCCCGATTTACGCGCGTTATCCACGCTCCGTCACCGTTATCAACGCCTAGAAATCGGCTTAGAAACTGCTACCGCACTGTGACTCCCCCTCTTTCTCGCTCTCTCACCCTCGCCCCTTCCCTCCTTCTCTCCGCGGAAAGTTCAGGGAAGTTCAGTGCTACGACGAGGATGGAATCGAGGCCTGCGTTCTTTTTGGGATTCGTGCGGAGGATCGCGAGAACCGGCGTGACCTCGAATTGGTGGAACGTTCGCGACCAGGAAGAGGCGACGTTACGAGAGAGATTAGTTTCGGAGCGTTTTACGGACCTTACATTGTGATCGCGCGTGAATTTTGCGCTGTCGGGACGTCGCGCTCGAGGAGGATCGGCTTTGTAATGCTTTGCTATCGGTCTAAGATCGTCCTGTATATACGTTTACGTTTAGGTTTGGTTTGGTGGTTTACGATAGGGACGACGGCTGGAAGAACGAGCGTGTGGAGGGTGCTTAAGGATACATCTCGGTATCCGGCGAACTTGTAAACTCCGATTTAAGATAGTACTAAGGTCCGTCTAGTTTCGTACTGGATCAAAGCCGGGGTATCGTCCAGCTTCGAACGTAGGAGGTCTAACAATGTCGTTCGGAAATTGATCGATGAACGCCGCACGAGAGAATCTTCGTGATTGGCGCCAAGGGTAAGGACAAACGAAGCGTTTCCACCGAATCTTCGAATTTCTGGATAATCGTAAATAATTAACGCTAGAACTACTGACCACTTTTCGGATATATTTAGGACACGACATAGATCATAAAGGAAAAGATGGCGAATAAGGTATACCGGTGGATCGATATGATCATCCACGTGCAGCAACTAAATTATGGGGAATCGCAGAGGAAACGTCGAACAAAGTTGTATACGTTAATCGCACACTTGATAACCGACGCGCGAGGATTCGACTTGCAATAATCCACAAATCTCGAAAGAAACAATAGCTGACTTAGGACAAATCCCATTACATACGCCATGATGTATTTCGAGGTCTAGCTCGAGCACGAGTACAACGCGAGTCGAGTAAAATACTTTCGACGACAAGGGGTTATAGAAATCGAGAATTTCGCGGGAAAGTCAGTTTATCGATCCACGCCAAGAAGGAGGCTCGCCAAAAGTTCTCCGAAAAGAAAGGGCAATCGGTTGAGGAGGATCAAATCTTGAGCATTTTTAAAATGCCCAACAACCACGATCGATTTTCCTCGGCCGTGAAATTCTTTTCTTTCCCTCGTCCACGTCGAATCGCGGCGCCCAAAGGCGGAAACGTAACGTGGGCAGAAGCCGTGGGTGTCGAAATAAAGCGATTACCGCTAGTAGATCCGCTAAAAGTCGATTACGTTACTTAAGGCGTAGATCCTTCTCATTATCCCACCCTTATCCGATCTTGATGCTGAACGTGCGCAAAGGAAGATATTATGCGGCTACCCCTCCCCCCACCCCCCTCTCCTTACCCCCTCTCCGCCTCCCATCGTCGAATAAGCGCATTAGCTATACCGTCTATAATGTACCCATCCGTACTTAAACGAAGTAAAAGGAATTTGTAAATGTAGAAACGATTCGTGATCAAATAAATTATTGTATATACACGTAGCACAGGTGTCGATTCAATTACCGCCGTAATCGCCGTTGGAAAGTAGCTGCAGCGATTTCGAAATCGTTTTGGCGGACCGCTCGTACGGGCCGATCGATGCGATTTCTCGCAATGACGACGGCCTCAGGATGACGCGGTACGTATTTGAGGTCGCGAACGTTTGACTAATAGTCAAATAGTCAAATAAATAGCGATCGTCAAACAAAGGAATAGAAAAATAGCCTGGAATATTCGGAAAAGGGAATGATCCTATTTTTTCAATTTCTTCAATTTGATTCCAGTATTGAGAATTACAAAATCGTGCTGCTCGTCAAACCAAAAGGTTTTTTTCAAACGTATTTTGCCAAATACTGATTTAACGACAGTAGCCGCGAAGGCTATAAAAATAGCCCTGTCTCTTTCTCGAGATGTAGGATGAACAGTAAAATGATATCCGTCGATTGCGCCGCTATGAATCAGGCCCATTCAAGCATTTAATTCATTAGGATAAACACAAGACGTTCTCTAAGATTAAAGGATGAAGTTTGCTGGATTCTTAATTCGCTAAGGAATTACCAGCTACAACCGGAGGCTGGATAAGTATCGTCAGACGCGCAGTCTCCTTGGCGAGGACAACATCGTTGCCAATTTTATACCTATCTCGGTGCCCCATTGAAAGCCTCGAACGCAACACCGTGCGCTTCGAGGTAGCGCAAAATTCGCCGCTTTGAAATGATTTTACGCCGAGTCACGCGGCCGATTTCTCGAGCTCCCGCCGGGGCTTTTAATCATGGAAAAGTATGTACCTCGTACCACTGGTTACTGTTGCACCGCGAAATTCAGCGTACGACTCCCCGTGCATCTCGAGGTTGCAATAAAATCATTATCGCGCGTAAAAATGTCGAGGCGCAATTTCGTTGCTTGTTTGTCGCTCTTATTCCGATCGATTAATATCCATCCATTGGGCTATTAGTGCTCTGAGTTTCTTGTCGACGGAAAAAAGTGTCCGCGTATAGGGAAATTCGTCAGCGCTTTATCGGATTGATCGCAATCGAGTGATACGCTCGAAACGAATAAATAACACTCAGTGCTTCTTGTCGGGTTATTTAATCGTTTACACCTTGTAGGGCAAAGGCCATTAGGTTGCACACGGTATTTGTTAAGTAATAGCTAATATATGGACATTATATGTATCAGTTTCACCGTGTCTGAAACCAGTTTCGTAGTGAACCGGTAAATACACGCTATATTGATACCTTTGATCGTGCATTGGTTTTTCCTGCGTTTCAGATATAGCATGTAATGACACCGCGGTAAGTATCGACCTACTATATAATAACGACGAGGAATAACATAAGATGAGGAAAATAATAAAAATTTACGATTCTTTCTGAAAATAATCGCGCGGAGTTCGAGCCGTAATAATCGCGAGAAAATAATCAAATTCCTTGCGTAAGAGGTACGATATCGTTTTAGGTCAGCCTAAAGCTTCGAATTAATTAATTTCAGTCCCTTCACAATATTTCTACGCCGATACATTTATCATCGTTCGATAATTCAATAAGGCGATTATTTTGGACATTTGAAAACCGGCTCCCGCCTGGAAAGATTGAGTATAATGATCGAGCTCTCCGGCGAATCGAGTTCGGGTCCGTGAATTCACCGCAAGCTCCCTTCGACTTCGCATTTATATTAATTCGATTTAACCGAACGCCGGTCTTTCCCTTGAAAATAAAATGAAGTCGGTTCCGCCACGAGGCGAATTATGGCGCCCTGTCGCGTTACCAGATCAATGGGTTTTGCGGTCAAAACGCGTAATTTCGAGTGATTTGCCAGGCCGCAAAATTGTGGCGCTCCTTCCCGGCGGAACGTTCGCCGTAAACTTTAACGCGATTCCGTAAGACTTTTTCCCACCGACGACACGGTTTCGTTACTAAAGAGGGTGCAAACGTCGGTATTGAGTTTGTCGGCGCAAGGATCATTGTCACGGAGAGGAGCGGGAAATTCTTTCGTGAATTTGTCGACCCACATCGTGTCCATAACATCGACTCTCTGAACCAGCTGATAATTAATAAGTACCTCTTTACATTAGTTTATTCCACACGAAATTCTGAGGCTCTTCGAACATTCGATCTTCGTACAACCGAATGCGGATCGAGTATTCATCAACTAAATCTTGCATATGCAAAGTGGGTTACAAAGGATCTTCCACTCGTTACCTCAGTGTATCCAACGATCGTCTCTTCGAATACTCAAACAATATATCCAACGAAGCGATCGATCAGCTCGCAAAATACTCACAAAACCAACAAAAAGAAAACTTAAAATAATATCAATCAGCCCCTAAATTCCATCAATAAACCTATCAAAGTTGAAAAACCACGTTAGGAAACACGGAGGTGGTATCAAACGACACGCTTCACGCTGCAAAATCGACGATCGAAATCATGAAGAAAATATGAAACGATATGCTCTACGATTAAAAATAGAGAGAGCACCTAAGGAAATACAGGGAAAACATCGAACGGTGGCTGTGTAATCCAGTTTGTCAAGGTTCAAGAGCAAACAGCCAAAGGGGTGGAGGGATGGAGGGAGGGGGGAGGGGGGAGCTCGTCGGCGTGGCTTTGTACCCCAAAGTCCAACGGACCATCCGGGAATCCCCTTTTCGTGTGAATCCTACGGCATCGCAGGGTGGTCCGGTATTGTTCGAGAACGTGTTCCAATTACACGCGTCTCGAATGCTTTTTCGACGGCGCTCCGCCTTTTTTTGCGCCTCCGCCGCGGTATTGGCAGTTGCAGTTAAATACGAGAGATGCTTGCACCGGCTTTGATCTTCCTCCTCTCTCACTCTCTCTCTCTCTCTCTCTCTCTCTCTCGTTCTCCTCTCTCCCTCCCTCTTCCACCCTCTCCTTCCGTGTGTTTGCACGTTTGGACTGGGCAAAAAATTCGTTTTTCACGGAGAATCGAGCGATCGTGGCCGTCGAAGCGAAGTGAGCCGTACTACGATCGACTCTGGAATCTCCTTCCCTTCTGGAGGCGCGCTTGGACAGGATAAATCCGTGCCTCGAAGCTCCTTCCAGGGTCCCCGCTTCTTTCGCGATCGATCGTTAGACCTTCTTACGAGAGCGATCGCGTATGTACACAGCGGACAATCGCGTAACGTGGAAAATAAGTCTGAGGACGCAAGTACGAGGGTTCGTTCTGCCGGTGGAGGAAAAAGTATTTTTTTGCGAAACACTCGCGATGCTTTCCCGACGATCCGAAGGGCCGTCAGTGCCAAGCGTGTCGTAATTCCGTCTGCTGAATAGGTTGTCAGTTTTTAGCAGATCGATCGTGAAATCACACTGCTCTACTTATTGCCATGTGTCACCCTTCTATAAGCAGACACACGTTTGACATCTGTTATTCACGCTATGCTATAAGCCGGACGGTATTTCCTTTTGAATCCATAGACTCGCTCCTAGCTTCCTGCGTATTCTTGCTTTTCGGTTATTGCCAGCGACATTTCCCTCCAGCGCTAGTTCACGCTTTATCATAAATACGTAACTACCGTGACGTTTGCATACGAAAATCGACCTTTGCGAATTAGCTTTCGTTCAAAGGCAAACTCTCATCCTCTACACTTCGCCTCGTCGCTCCGAAGGCCTATAAACGACCGAATCCTTCGATCATTCCCCTTGAAACACACAACTTCCTCATAATCCTCTTCTCCAAACTCTCCATACACTTATTCCACCATCCACATCATTATATTAATTCATCCACGGTGAAAACTACAAAGAATACCTCCTCTCGTTATTCCATACAAATCTTTATCATCTTCGCACAAATATTAATTTATCCACACCCACTCTTTACCCCCTCCCCTATTCTCTATATTAATACATACAAACAGCATACTAAATTACATCCAAGAGAAATCCATCTTAGCCCTAAAAGTAACGCCTAAACCTGTATCCCAAATCTTCCAACGCACCTGCCAAGAGGAGAACGGCATATCTCGTTCGACTCCGGCGGCTGGTAACCAAAATTTAATTTTGCACACGTCGCCCGCGCCATTGTTCGAAAAACTTTTTCGCCGGTGGCCGACGTTCGGTGCGCGCCGTTTTAAGCTGGATGATTCGTTGCTTTTGTGCCCGTTACCGGCCATCGAGGCCCAATCGGGAGGAGGGGGAGGAGGAGGGGGAGGGGGAGGAGGAGTGGAGGGGGGGGGAGGCTTCACCTACGGGCCGTGGTTCCGACCACACGTACGAGACATGTGTCCGTCAATTAAGTGGAAAAACGTGTTGATTTCACGCATGGTTCGGAATTATCGGCACAATGGGGATTGTTTAAAAGCGCTTTGTTGCCGGCGTACGGGGAAATACTGGCCGCCATTCGGCCGCTGGCCGCCCCTTTCTTTCCCGTAGGTGCATGCAATAAAAAGGATTATCGGTAATACCAATGTCCGATCGGGGGCCACGGGGCAAGATTTAATAAGGATCACCCGCGGCGTCGTTTTCGGAAGGCCCACCTACCGCCGACTATATACGCTGCAGGAACATTCGTAAGCTAGAATCGATTATCCTTCTATTGGCACTTTTTTCATCCTTTGCATTTATCGCCTATTTAGAATGGGGAATTTAGAAAGGCTCTGTGTGGATAGAGAACTCCTAACCTTGCCTGCTCGATGATCTCTTATCGTTAAATCTCGTGTAACGCTGTTGATCGTGTATCAACGTATCATAATTATATGCATGTTAACGTTAAATAATGTTAATCGTGTATTAATGTGTTATAAATTAACGTATTTATCGAATTATAATGCGAGATGTGGTCTCAGTGATTTCTAATAACGCGAGATATGGCTTTATTGCGTATTTTAACCGATTCTCCAGCTGTTCTTCTGGAGTTAGAGTTCGAGCGACGAGATCGACGAGAATTGAGTGATTTTGTGGTTCAGCGGCTGTGTGGCTCGATAGATAAATTAAGGGGATATCGAGTCGATTGAATTATGAAATTAGGGGGAATTGTTAGGGGATGAGATGGAGCAGAAGCGTGTAGGGAATGTTTTATCGTTTCATCGTTTATTCCACGAGAGTAGGTGCTCGTTATTTATCGATTGTTGTTCTTTATTAATGTCTTTATTAACGTTGTGATTTATTAACGTAGGTATATTTAGCTACGCGTATTTACCTTGGAAATATATTTGTTTGTAGGGTGAAGTGAGGTATGTCGGTGATAGCAGCAATTTGGTGAGAGTTCGGGCTTAAGCGTACCATCAAGTCTCCTTTGCAAGAAATCGATTATTTTGCCGCTAAGTGAGCAGAGGCTTTCTTCTTATGTCGCAAAACGATCAAAAAGGTTTCTTGAAAGGCAACTTGGCGGTATGTTTGCCCTACCGTATTAACTATAACTATCTTTAAATAGAGAGTGTAAAGAAAACATGTCAATGTGATCTTTCGCAAACAGTTAATTAATCGTGGATAATCGTGGAAGATACGTATCGTATGTATGAGCTAATTGTTGTAAGAAGAAGGGCATTACACTACGAAAAGCTAAGGGTTTCTGCTTCCGACGAACTTTACGGATTTTCGCAGCTTTGAATTATCACGGAAGAGGAAAAGCCTCGATGTCTAATTAAACTACGATACAGGAAAGCGATTTCTTTTTTCCACCGAAGCCGCACTTTCTCGTATCAAAAGGTTTCTACAATTAACCTCGAAGCTTCGAGCGGTTTGCGAAGGAATCGCTTAATAACGAATATTTAAAAACACACGCGCGTCGAAATAAATACTCTGCACCTTACGAAGAATCATTCGCGCATTGATTTATCCAATATTACATCGCGCACTGCACTATCCTCAATACTAAATCCTTTTTAGATATGTCCTTACCAGTATCTTTATTAGATACTTCAAAGTACAACCTTCCACAACTCACTCCACATACACATCTTTTTCACTAGCAGAACATCTTTTTATTCCTCGTATATTTAATAAAATGCTCATCATAAATGCGCACTTTATCCTCCGCATCGCCCATTCTGATCGCGCTCGTTCTGGAGCAACACTCTAGGGACGCAGTACGCCGACAGAAGTCGACACGAAGAGCCTGGCCCGCCTACCGGGGCTTCAATCCACTGCCTAAGCAGAGGGTAATTACGTCGCAGGTTCGGTCCCAATGTAGATTATTAACACCAGCCGTCCCGTGGAAGTCCATCCGCGAAGTGTTAACGGATGTCGTAAAAGTTGCGCCGCGCTGAGGAGAACACCGGTAGGATTCCGTAACGAAGAGGCGAACTGGATTATTACCCGTGACGGCTTTCGATTCTCACAAAAAAGCAACTGTATTATTAAGCGCGCGGTATTAGACCGGTGATTATCGCAAAACACCGCGTCCAGCATTGTGCGCGCATACGGGAAAAACAATGTGCAATTCGACGCTCACGGTGGCAATACGTATCTACGTTTAATAACAGTTAGTGTTGCACGATATCGCTTCCAAGGCGCCTCCCGTACGTTTTGTACCTTGCAAAAACTCGTTACGCTAATGATATAATCTGCGAATGCGAGATACACTTTCCACGAGGCCTGTGAGCATTGCTCTCGGCCTGTGTATTTAGGTATGTCGAAACACGGGGAGCGATGACGCTCGGATGCGATTTCGGATGATAAGCGTATATTACACTCGTATCTCGCGTCGTTTGCTTTGATTATCTCACTTTTTTTTCCACGCGACCTTCCTTTCACGTGATTTTTAAATAACACGGTTTGAGAGAAAATCGCGCTTTTGCGTGGTTTATCTGGCGTTTTATTATATGATAGAGATTGATTTCTCGAAGGAAGTGTATTTCGTGTCAAAATTGAGAGTTGGGTATGCTCGATTCGATGGTGGAAAAATCGCGAAAGGATTTAAAAACACTGGTAATAATCGAGTCTGAAAATGGTCGATACTCGTGTATCGAACTTTTACGCAGACAGTCACCATAAATCATAACCTATCTGAAATCTTAAATCGTGTATATCTTAATTTATTATTTACGCAAACCCCTTCGCGTTTTTTGCGTCACCCTGTGCATTCATTAGAGCCGCGCCATTGCAAATATGTATCTACTTCTGGCTATCCTTGGATCCATCGAGATTAGAATATCGATATATGCGATTGCTAATGACAATTTGCCAATGGGCGTACGATGTGCAAAGATCGAAGGCGCGGAATAACGGTGGGTTTTATCCTTGAGTTTCTATCCGGGCTATGGTTCTGCGAGTAAAAAACTTATCGAGAAATCTTAATCGGCGTACGAGCGAAAATCGCGGCTTTCCTCGGCGTTTGAGAATTACGTTATCGAATAATCCACATCTGTTTGCAGTTTTATTGCGTATCCTTTTGCGCGTTACACCGCGTTTCGAAGAAAACCGTGCACCGCCTCTGAGTTTCGACGTTCAGTGCGCAATCTTCAAGTATACATTTAACTGCCCAAGATCTTTTCCCTCCTAAAAGGCCAACTGCCGACGGAAGTGTGTAGCAACTTGCGCGTCTATAAAAGATTTATCGTTGCCACAACTCCTGGACGCATGGAAACGTTATTTAAGTTCGCGTGACGCCGACGAGCAGCGAAGTATCCGTCGACCATTGCCATCCAAACGTCCGAAGCGTACATCGAAGTAGAAAAAGGCCTTCGTGCCACTTAGGTATCTTCCAAATTTCCTCGATCATCGATGTTCGTTTCTCAACTTGCTTCTGGAAATTTCTATTCGTTTCCTCCTCACCGTCGGCTCGAAAACGTCGAGAATCTCGAACGTATCTCAACTTTCACGAGTCTATATACACTGTTTATCGACTAATTCGCGATGCAATGCGTCTTACAAAGTACAATTGAGAAATATCATATTTTTCGCGCCCGCACCTATTAGTAATAACAGTTTCTCAGTCTCGTTCTTCGCATCAAAGTAAACCCTTGAATACATTTTCGACTTCGCAAACTTTGAATATGCCTTACATAGTTCGGATCGTAATTTAAAATACGATTAACGATATCAGAACCTTCGAGCTCCCGCCTACCGGAACATCCTGTCCCTCGAATCTTCCTATCGCTCGTAAAATTCCTCAGCGGCTTCATTCTCGGTGTTCCAGCGAAAACCTCGAGGGACTTCGAAAAATCCGGGGAAGCGGTTCCACGAAGCGCGAAAGGATCGATCGCGCGGTGGTCCGCTCCTCGCCGGCTGGAAATGCACGGAAGTTGGCCCGTTTAATTGATAATAAATCGATTTAATAAACGGTAGCCGGGCATATCCGTCTCGTTTCGGTATCGTAAAACGTGCCGAGGCGGCGTAAACTGGCCGCCAGGAACGAAACCGTTGCGCACCGGCTATAAGTGCTCGCCGTCATTATTTATGCCATTATAGCGCGAGGTTGTTGCTCGCCCAAAGCAAGGACTTAACAAGGCTCCGAGCAAATCCGCGCCGGTGCAAAAGGAGGAAAGAGAGCGAGCACCGTATTTGTAGGTGCCAGCGCTGCCCGTCGAGGACGCGCAGAATACCAGCGTTACCCCCTTCGCTTCATCCCTCCTTTTCTGGCTCCGATCATACCTACCCTAGCACCTGAACACACTAAGTCGGCTCCTGTATTCTTGGAGAATCGTGGGTTTTTGTTAACGAAGGTACTGCTGATGTGGCTAAACGAGTTGTCGAAGTGGTGTGAGTTCGAGCTCGACAACGAGTCTCTGTTATGATAAATATGTAAGGAGAAGACACTTATGCCTAATTTAGCATAGCATTCGATTACTTTTAATCAATATCGGAGCTTGCAAAGGAAACGATTCGAATGATCTACCGAGGATAGAGAATGTTTAGAGTCAAGCGCTGGACTCAAATGTCGCGCCATTTTTTTTCGTTCCGCGGATGGTAATCCTGACGGTTCGACGTACGAATATGAAATGATATGGGAAGCAATGGGAATCGAGTCATAACAACAACTGAACGACTCGTCTTGCCTCGAAATTAAATCCGTCGCTCAGTTTAGGACAGTTTCATCTCGGAGGCAGGTTTTAAATCCTCCTCTGTCATCTCCTTGAATTCATATTCAATGTATCGCGCCGATGCACGAATTGATTTTGAATCGGAGAAGTCTCCTTCCCCCTCCCTCGTTCCTCCTCCTCCTCCTCCGCCATTGTCGCTACTCGCTTCGATACTTCACGAGGCCCTCCACCATCGTCACGACCGCCTTCGATTTCTTCAACCCTTCGATTTCCTCCGCCGCGAAGGCAGCATTATCTCGTTTATTTCCGTTTCTCCTCGTCGCCCTTGATATCCCTCTCTTTCTCGGTGTCCTTACGATCCACGGTGTCTCTTCCTTCCCTCGTCGACAGCTTCTCCGCCTCTCGCCTTCCTCCTTCGTCGACCAGCCCCCCCCCCCTCTCCCCTCCCCCTCCCTCACCACGAACCTTCAGGTTGCACTCGACGCCGGTCACAATAGCCACCTCCCGCGACCAGGGAGTCCTCTTTATTGAAAGGAGCGGCACGCAATCTTCGTGGCTCCTTAATTGCGCCCTCTTTTCGATCTCTCCTATCCCACATCCGCGGCCAACAACGGCCGTGTGATTCAGCAAATAGTAGGTGAGGAGAATTCGGAGAAGAAAGAAACAGGCCCGGATTTTCCCTACGCGCCAGGGGACATATGGCGGATAAACGTCCTCGGTTCACGGAGGATTTTGTCAACCCTTTCGGCCCCCTAAGTTCCATTTCTCGATGCCGAGGAGCGTCTCAGGGAGTTTTCGTGAGATATTACTTAGTAGGTAGTTTTAGTCTCGAGTTCTTCTTCGTTCTTTTTTCACATTTGATACCGATTTGTGCGGAAGAGAATTTTGCTTCAAATCTAGTATTCTAAAGTACAAGGTATATACCGGATAGAGTTTATTCAGAGTTACGTTTATCGAAATAATCGAAGCACTTGTACACGAATTCTGAATATTGCGTGGAAAATGATCCAAAGGTGGTGGATCGATTCCTCTCGATTTTGGACAAGGCTCGCAGAAGAAACGTCGAAAAGTCCCGGGTCTTTTAAGTCGCCGGCAGGAAGGAGGTATCAAAGGCCTCGGCGAAATCGATTTTACTCTCATCGGCAACAGGGTGGCAAAGTATAGTTCGGCACGAAGTACCCGCTGCACAGTTTCTTTCTGGCCGGTTGATTAATCGAGCTGCATACACGATTCCGCGGGCCTTCCCCTTTTAACTCGGAAACGAAGATCGGCGGTGGGCAGAAAACGTAATAGCGTGCCAAGGGGAAATTAACGTAGCGCCTCTCTCCATTACCGGCCAGCATCTCCGTGTATTTGTCTCCGATTTGAATGAAACTTGTTTGTAAAGGGCTTGGAGGGCTTGTAAAAGGGGGGCTGCCGGCCTCGACCATAATTCAGCGCAAGGTCCGAGGCGTGAAATTGCCCAGACAGGATTTTCCGTTATCGTCGCATCTGCTTTCGTGGTAAAATCGAGCGATGATAAAGGGCCTCGATGCGAGCGATCTTAAATTTCGTCCCAGAGTTTCGAGGATTTTTCTTTCCTAATTCATTTACAATATCTACTGCTAAAGGCATTTGGTCTGGGATTTATCTTAGAGCCTCTATCCGCTACACTACCCCAGCTCTATTTCGAGGATTTTGCTTCGAAGAACTAACGAAGGTTGGACGCGTAACGAGCCGCGAACTTTGCTCGATCATTGCGATCGGCGGATGAATGCGATGGTGGCTCCTTGTTTGTTCTTCGAGGATGGGTGATACTTTATGAAACAATGATTTCATGGCACGTACGATTAATTAGAGCGACGACGCGTGCGATGTAACTATGATCGAATCAATAATGCGGGTATCTTGTTTCTTAATGCGAGTTTTTTTTTTAAATTCGATTTACATTTTTGATCTAATTAAAAAGCATCTAGAATTTAGAAGCTTGATAAATGTATTATAGTTGTTTATACCAGAGTTACATCTGATGTTTATTTATGGACGCGTACTTGTTCTGTAGATTATACTTGAAAGAAAATTAATTCGACCGGAAGGATCTTCTCAATTTATGTTTGCAAATAGTACTCTCGCACTCGTCGAGATATTTCTCAGAATGAAGAGACACTCTCGAAGCCGAGAGGAGTCCGCCTTGTTAGTCGAATCGTTTGAGGTTTCCGTCGCTTCCGCTGCGCCGCATTCAAGCATTTTGTTTACCCGTGAATAGGGAAGAATGGCAAGGGAGAATGGCAGGGTACAAAGGGCGAGAGGCATTGAACTTGCCCACGGAAGGAGCAAAAGTCTCTCGCTTCCATCAATTCTGTTGAACCTCGCTCCTTCCCTGGATCCGTCGCCTCGTATCGCGAAGCAACGAAAGGATAATACTTCCTCTCTCTTCGTACTAACCCGAATTTCTGACGGATATAATATTCTGCTTGCATCTAAATTCCAATTCCAGTGTAATCTTACGTTATAAAAAGAAAGTTAAAGAAATTTTCATATATAACGATCCATCAATTCTTGGGGATGGAGTATGCTCGATTTCCTAGGAAAACGGGTAAATAAAATATCACTTTGAAATTACAGTACGCTGCAAAAGGTTATTCTTACCGGCCCTAAAAAGACTTCTACCATTCGGCTTCCAACCAGCTGACATTACAGCTCATATTGTTTATATATATAACATAATATCTATGGCGAATAATAGGGAGTAAAAGAAAATCAGAGTTTACACACTTCACACTTGCAATTATCGTAAAACATCGAGGAGAAAGAACACCATATCGAAGCATACCAGATAAAGATGACCAAAAGAAATAAACAGCGTATGAAAAATACAGACATCGAAATACAATAGAAATCCTGTGACTAACGATCGTAGCAATCGATGCCAATAAAATCGCATGAAACAACAACAACAACAACAATAGAAACCGAATCTTCAATAATACAATTTCAATGCAGATCGTGCCTCGAAACGAACCTCCACGTTCTACGTAAATAAGTTATTCGAGTATCGGCCGATCGTCCGGTCGGCTGTTTGTATCACTCGAAGTTGTCAGACCTTGGTCGTTTAATGCAACTTCCAGACGACCAGGCACGCAATGCAAGCGAGTAAAAATTCAGAGGCGATTCCTCGTGAGAGTTTAGACGTCTGCTCGCTAAACTACCCTCTTACGACGTCGCCCCTTCCCTCCCCCTCTCTCTCTCTCTCTCTCTCTCCTTCCTCCACGAGCAGTATCGCGATACGCAGGCAGGAATGCTTTCCGCGATAACGAGCTCAATGAGACCCCCGCAATTTGCCGTATCGAGTTATAATACGACATGCCGTACTTTCGATATTAACGAGCATACCGTTCCAATCAATCCAACCACGGTAGTTCAGCATTCGTGCGGTAGGATCACCACGGTGTATCGGTACCTTTCTCCCGTTAAACAGCATTCATTCCGTCGGTCTCGACCATCGGTAATTTCGCCGTTTCAATCGGCGCCGCTCGAAGCTAAAGAAGAGGAGGAAGAAGAAGAGGGAGGAGGAGGAGGAGGAAATCGAATTTTTCCTTATTCTTCCTCCTCCTTCCTTTCCTCCATTTCCTCCTTCGATCGTCTTCTTTTTCTTGCTGCTTGCTTCTCTCGCTAGTTTTCTATCTTCGTCTCTTTATCGTATATCTATTCTTGTTTTGAAGAGAAATTTTGAGGTACACGAGGAGAAGGATTTGAAGTGTCGAGGGCCAGGCTGGTGTAGTGGATAGAGGTTTGAAATTGAACATAATTGGTATGATTATATTAACAAAGGAATCGTATAGTGTAGAAACGCAGAAAAATAATGATAATTCAATTTGTCGATGGTGTTATCAACTGTTTCGCGTAAGTACTTAACTATGAACAAACAACACGAATAAAATGTTGGGCTGGGTCTAAAAATCCCCCGCCATGAATTACCATGCATCGAATAATAGGACATTTTTAATCCCACCTTACCCCAAAGAGTCGAACCCTAGATTCTACGCCAAACCACCTTAGCAGTCGGTGCCAAAAATAAATGAAAAAAAAAAGCAAATATCAAATCGTCGTTCCTCATTGAAATTCGCCAACTGCATCATGGATAAAACGTGGGCACGAGTTTCGAACGCGGTTCATTACCCGTGGATAATTTCCTTTGTGATACGTACACCAGCGGGCCGCGATACTCCTTGCATTAGGACGGGATCTATAGAATTCGCTTATTTGCGTATTTCCTTTTCTTCCTTCCCTCCTATCCTCGCACTCCTCCCTTCCCCCCTCCCCCCTCTCCCCCGCGGTGCGTTAAGCCGTAAAGGATTAACCGGTGCTCGTATCGTCGGCGGGCTTAATGAGAATGCGCCAGTAGTCGCTCATCGCGGCAGAGCCAGAGAGAGCTCGTTGCCGCTTCCCTCGTCCATTCTTCGCCAGTCATGGCGTGCCATGCTGTGTGGCCTCGCGTGTACGCCGGGACTACGCCGACGGTGCAAACACAAAAGCGGCCACGGTAAACGATAAACAATTAGCGTTTCCCCACGGCCAGCCCTTGCATTGGTCCGCCGCGACCAAAAAGTACCCGCCTTTTTGCGATGCGCCACGGCCAGAGAGGCCGAGGCCTGCATTTTGGGAGCCGTGACTTATGAGCCTTACAGTAAGTCCTCGCGCCCTCACTTTCTTCCGGCCAAGATCGATTTCATTCTTTGGAATATTTGTATAAACGATAGCACCGGCTTTCCTGATTTTCGTGAATATCGATGGATTCTTCGTACTGTGCTGTAGTCAGTGCGAAGTATCGGAGCTGGGCCTTGTTGATTATAAGTCTCGTGTCCGCGAGCTGTTATTTATACTCGCGTATTTCGAATTAAAGGTCCGCGTTGAATTTACTTTCGCGATAACGGGGCCCTGCTGATTTCCTCGAGGAACCGAGCGGTTTTAAGGGTTGTGGTTATGGTTTTACTTATTCTTATGCGGGGATATACTAGATTGTAGCTTCGCGTGGAATTTATTCTCGCGGCGCTACAATTTCGATGATTTTTATGAAGTGTCCGTGTTGCGGGTAGGGATTAATTTTGCGAGTATGTTGCCAGGTTAATACAGACGTAATGGAATGTACGAGAGAGGATGGGGAAGTTCGTTCGGGGAATTTCCGTTGTAAATATCGTACTTAACGCGCCATACATTCTACTCGACGTCCGAGCCTCGATACTTATTAACGAAAGGCCGGGTAACGTTGATTGGGGCCATCGCCGAAAAACGCGTTCGTCACGGGCATTCTCTGTTTGCGATGTAAATTAGAATTATGCTAATCAATGGCGCAAGGGTGGCTCTTGTGTCGGCACGCACCCAACCGTTCCGCGCGTTGGCCTTTTCCAAACATTTACAGAAAAAAAAGCGTTTCTCGCTGGAGCGCTGGCGTGTCTTTCGCGGACGATCAATTTGGCTTTCTGGGAAACAGTCGCTCACGGCTAGCCTTCCATTCGGGAGTCGATGCAGTTCTGCTCTAGAACCGAATCGCCTAGAATCAAGAAGAATCCGTATTTGGAAGTTTCTTTTTCACGAATGAGGTAAAATCACCTTATCTATATAAATCCAGGCAAAGCGTGTCGAAGGTTTTTGAAAGATGACTTCCACGTTCTTCACTCCCCCCGCTTCTTTCTTACGCTCGAGAAATCGCGAGAAGTGGAGAGCGATGGCATCAATAGCAAAGCTATCGTACTTAACCATAACTAATAATATAATTTGCACAACGATCATAAGCATACAATACGATTTTACAAGGATTCAAACAATAATCCGCTTGGCCTACTAAAAATATAAATACTCGCCCGTAATTGGAACGTAATTTCCAACGGTACGCTTCAAACGAAGATCACGAACTTGTGTCCAAATTACGATACTGCAGGGGTCGCGGGCGGTAAGCCGTGGAGGAAAAAATCACGCGCGTGAATTGGGAGGGGGTTCAAAATCGATGCTCCCGCGGATAGCGGTGACTCCGTTGATCGCTCCCGCTGCGGGCCTCGGCATCGGGCGTGTAGTATCCAGGCGGAGGCGATCGGGAAGACGAGGAGGTGGCGGCCGTAGCGCTGGCAAGGCGGTAGAGACAAAGATGAAAAGATGAAAGGCATCCCGCCTTCAGCCACCGCCGCCGTTCCTCTCAAGCCCCCGGAGAAACGCATCGTCCTAACCTGCAGCTCTCTCCTTTCCTACGATCTCTCTCGCTTCCCCCTCCCTCCTCCTGCCGTCTCTCTCCAACGCCATCTCGCTCTATATCTCTTTCTCTCTCCCTCTCATACCAATTCGCCCCATCTCTCTCCACTCCAATACCTCCCTCTCTCTCTTTCTACCGCCATCTTTGTCGCTCTTTCTCTCTCTCTACCGCCATCTTTCTCGAATCCTCGCTCCCTCTCACTCTAACCCCGTCCACCCGCCATCTTTCTCTCTCGAACTCATTCGCCTTCTCCCTTCCTCCGCGTAGCTCCGTCTGGTCATCAACACCTGAGCTCCGTCCCCCCCCTCCCCCACCACTCCTCGTCCTCAAGGTGCCCACGAAGGCTCTCCAGCTTTATCCGGACCTCGTTTCACCCCCTCGAACTCCATCGAACGCCTTCGAGCAACACCCTCGTGATCCACACGCACGTGCACCCACACAGCGGCGTTTAACGCGGCGTAATCTAGCCCCGGCTGATGGATGGAATTCCTCACCGTGGTGCCGCCGCAAAACCGAACCAGAAAAAATTGCCTGCAGACCGAATGCTTTAACGCCGCTTTTGTTGGCCGTGCGCGGGGCCCCGGCAAAAACCTGGGGGCCCGATAAGGGTGGTCCCTGGCCGCTCGAAGGAGGATTCTCTCGCCTCTTCCCTTTCGTTATCGCTGTCACCGATTGTGCGCGGGAATACCGCGAGCGGTAACTCGGTCGATGGGTTTCCTCGGCTCGTACACTCGGGCCCCCGATCCTCCGTGATTCTTGAAATTTCTGTTTGCTCGATGGACTGGAGCCGATGCTCGTTGTTCCTCGGCGCTGCCTGGAACGCTGTTTGAGATGGATCGTTGCCTTTCGACTCGTGTTGGGATTAATAGCGTCGGCTGGGGAATGAGGTAGTTGATCGCGATGTTTCTCAACCTTGGGGGTTATTTTGGGAAGGCTACGTTTACGGGATATTAGGAAATATATTCTCCCGATGTTACGTGTCTCGTATTAAGTTATATGTTTTTCTTGCGCGGTTGTAGAAACGCGAAGGAATGCGATGAAATACATTCCTCAATCGAACGATAAAAATTCCCATGAGCGATTGAGAATATCAGTTATTCTATTGTGCGAAACCAGACCATCCTCCAGTGTCTCCAATCCTACAATCATAAACAATTCAGAATAATACAATAAAACACAAAACACTCTACACTCATGAACAGCAATATCCTCGTACAATCACCAACGATAAAATCTCTCTTATTATCACCCGTTATCACCGGAACCCGGAGCATCTTCCAGTGCCGCAACAAACTCACAAATGCCTTCCCAAACAATCCCCGGTAAAACAATAAAACACAATACACCCAAGATCCAAGCACAGCAACAACATCCTCCTACAATCACCAAGGATGCTATCTCTCTTATTATCACCCGTTATCACCGGAACCCGGAGCATCTTCCGGTGCCGCTACAAAGTCACGAGGGCGTTTACAAACAATTTGCAAAAATGCGGTCCCTCGGGCGGGCCCTTCCGCGGCGGGCCTCGCCGGCGTCGGGGCAAAAAAGGTGCCGGGGAGTAATTCGGGATGGTGGAAAAAGTAATGGGTTTTGCGGTGGTGTGCGGGGGCGCGGGCGTCGGTGTTGGGGCCCCGGAGAGGTTGAGGAGGGGGGGAGGGGGAGGGGGGATGCCCAAAGGCACACCTGTGGCCACGCAGAGCCACGCTGTCTGGAAGGTCCCATCGTTCATCCTCATTTCGGCCTGGCCTTTTCCTCGGCCCCCCCCCCCGCCACCCCGAAGCCGAAACAACGCGGCACAAAAGGCACTCCCTATAAATCATTCCCCCGCGCTGAGCAGGGCCCGGCATTCGCCTTTGGGATTTATCCCGCGTCCCACCCCGCGACGGCCAGCGGCCGCTTCTGTCTCTTCCAATTATCGCGTTTCGCCCGGACGAGGGACGCCTTTCGATTACACGCATTACCGTTAGGTACTCCCCAACCTGCCGCGGGAAAAGCCGCGATACGATATACTGGTTTCTGCGATCCAAGGGCACCGCTTCTTGACCCTTCCGAGCGGATCCGGAGTAATGGCTTCGCGACTCGGGACGACGGGTAATGGAGCTACACGTAGCGAGGATTGCTTTTGGTTTTGGTGATAGGGAGTGAGGTATTGGTGAGGAGTTTGGTGAGGAGTACTGGTGAGTTTTAAGAGGTCATCGAAGCTTGGGTTTGTGTTGGACAGGTTTTGGTTTTGGTAATAGGCAGTGAGGTATTGGTGAGGAGTTTGGTGAGGAGTACTGGTGAGTTTTAAGAGGTCATCGAAGCTTGGGTTTGTGTTGGACAGGTTTTGGTTTTGGCAATAGGGAGTGAGGTATTGGTGAGGAGATTGGTGAGGAGTACTGGTGAGTTTTGACAGGTCATCGAAGCTTGGGTTTGTGTTGGAAAGGTTTTGGTTTTGGTAATAGGGAGTGAGATATTGGTGACGAGTTTGGTGAGGAGTACTGATGAGTTTTAAGAGGTCATCGAAGTATTGTATTGGACAGGCTGCAGCGAGCCATTAAGTACGCCGATTTTGGATCGCGGACCAGTGGTTTGAGGAACACTGATTTAGAAAACGAGAATCTTGACGGTGTATATAAAGCGTTGAGTCGGTAGAAATTTTCATTGTTTCTGTGAAAAATAGATTGAGTTATTAATGTAGTGTGAAACGGTTCGTTTTATGGACCTTCATCAATCCTCGAGAGCCGTACGTAATTATTTTTCATGACGTGTTTCCTGAATTTTATCTTGGATAGATCATCGAGCATTTAAATAGAGCTCGTTTCTTCTAGATAGATTTCCATATAATACCTGGATATGGCGTGGATTTACTATCGTAATCTGTAGAAATGGCGAATCATTCTACAGCACACGAGTATATATCGTCAATGTATTTTACTCTGTAAGCACGGTATATCAATCTCTCTGAAAATGCACGCCAGTAACGTACAGCGCAATTCAGTCGCAAGAAACTCATCTCGAAACGCCACGTTTGAGTTTAAGTAAAACCAAGAGTCCGTATCGAAACTCGAATAAACGAATCGTACAGCGACGATTCGGATCCACTGGGACTGAACCAGAGTAAACGTAGGCGCGTCATGCTTGCTCGACGCGAAGGAGTGTCTTCTGCCTTCGTAAGAGAAGCATGATAGGTGGCTCTTCCTGGCGAATGAAAATGCACTTTTCCACCGTACGTTAAAAAATATCCCGGCACGAATCTATCGTAAACATCGAACGGAAACTGCATGCACGTAATGCCTCTTTGATACAAGGTACCATTTTACACGAGCTCAGCGGTCAAAAAAAGCGCGATCGAAAATTGTTTTCCTCCTTGAAAATAGGCCGCAGGTTAGTTATCATGCGTCGAAATTATCTCGATACAAATTGGCCGTGAATAAAAGGCTGAAAGTACAAATGCGATACCGCGACGCGCGCGAGAATCGACGACAGTAGCCGACGGCTACTTGCCAGTTCTGTTGCGTCGCGCACACCGCTCCTCCTCTTCCTCGAATTTTGCAAAAAAGGATCGATCAGAAGTCGATAGATCGGTGTATAAGGACACGAAAAAAATGGTGAAAGGTACGAAAAGGATAAATCGTAGGAAAATTGAAGCGTGCGTACGGATTTTCTTTGGAGCTTTCGAGCATCAGGATTTGTTCCGTGGCCGACGGCACCGTTTCTCTTCTCTTTCAATGTACGAGTCGAATCTTACGAAGAAATCGATCCTCGGGACTTTGCGAGGAGGAAAAAACACGTTGGAAAAGTGTCCTCGTTTCAGGCGCGTCTGGAAGGAGCGAAGAGCAAATCCTCCTTTCGTGGATTTCTCTCGCAGAGACGAGATCGCGTTTGAAAAAATTCCCCTCGATCTTCTTTCAGGGCGAGCAAAAAACGCGGTGGATCCACGAGGGAGATTCGCGAAAGGATCGAGCGTCGATCGGCACGATCGAAGTTCTTAAACTGGCTCGCCTTATCGATCCTGATCTCCGTCCTTCGACAAAATCAACCGCGATCTGTAATTACGCCAGTGGGAATTTCCACGAAGGGACAACCTCCGATGTCCCAATTAAAAGTTTTGGAATTGTCAGTGCTTCGATTATCTCCTCGTTCCTCGCTACGATATTATTACGTCGTCGTAATACCTTTGGAAAGGAAAAAAAATACAATTCCCGGGCGGAATTGATATTCATCGAGGCACTTCGCCGTCCAATTAATATCCGTCGAGGCTTCGAAACTATTTGTACGGCGGTTTATTTTAGACAATCGAGGATCGTGATTACGGATTTGACTCGTCTTATCGAGATACGCTTTTTGTGGATTCGCAAGAAAGTTCGATTGAAGTCTGCAGGAATGAGAAAAAGAAATTGGATCGATTTACTTTTTATATATCTCAGGATCGTCTGCTCTGGGGTCGAGCTTGTAATTACATTATAGTATAAGATGCGCGCATGCGCCCTGCGCCTATTACATTTATTATGTAGAAAAGCAACGATACTTCGAACGCATTAAGCTTATTGCAACCGAAGCGGATATTTTCGACCAATATTAAGAATTGACCAATAACGCTCGTTAGAAAGGCCGGCTCTAGAAACTTACGTTGGCAGATATACGGCTACAGTAGATCTAGAATTATCACGGTAGACATAGCAGAACAAATACGAACGCGGTTTCTCCACGACATCGTAGGCATGCGAATTTCACCTTTTCGTCGTTCTCATAACTCGGAGAATTATAGGTTGCAGCGCGGTTCGGGGCAAATTCGAGGATTCAAATCCTGAGTAAAAGATGACAGATTCCCAGGCTGGCACGAGAACAGAATCGAGATGAAAGAGGCAGAGATATACATAGAAAAATACCTCGATAAACTAACCTAAAAAGCGAAACAAGTAAACATAAAAAAGACAGGCAAACACCAGTTTCTCCCAAAAGTCCCTTTCCTCTCGCAAGAAAACAATACACCCACGTTACTCGCTTCACGTTATTTCATTCAATTATATATACAACCAAAGGACACTTTAGATCGAACTTTTCCGCAAACATCGTCAAAGCAGCTGCGTGCGGATATCGAAAGACACTCTCGTGACAACCCAACGGATAATCACAGATGGAGCCATCGTGGATAATGACAATTACAGATGGTAGGATACACACTGGGAGGAAGAGAGATGGAGATACAGAAAAATAGAGAGCGAGGGAGAGAGATGGAGAACCAGGTTAAGACGACGCGTCGAAAAAAGTCGTATCAATGATCCCGTCTACACGAAGGCATAATGGCCACGGGCGGGGTGCAAATTTCGGGCGTTTATGATTACTAGGCGGCGCAGGAGGGCGACTGTGCCGGACACCTCCTGAACCGAAATCGAAACCGTGGCCGAGGAGCGCGCAGAGCCAAAGTCCTCCCCATGTCGTGACGATCGTATATTTATTGATTTTCTCACGTGCAAATATTTGAGAAAGGCCCGGTCCCCGAAATTAGCCGCGCATCTCGGCCGGTTAAGTAAATTACTTTTGGCCGCACGGAACGCAGAAACGCGCCGCCGCCGATATTATTCCCCCGTAACGCCGAACGTAGGTAGTTTCGCACGAGAAACGATCATCCTTGGAACGAGCCCCGTTCTCGGAGAGGTGGCCGACCCCTTGCGCCGCTGCAAACTTCGTTGCTGACCCGTCCAGGACTTTTGTGCTCCGGAAAGGAAAGGCCTTGTCGAAATCGACGCCGACTTTTCGACGGGATGCCAATTTTTTTCACGGGAATCTTCTTCTGGTTGTTTGGACGATCTTACGAGATTATGGAGGTTTGAGTATTTTTCTGTAGTTGTTCCGACAATTTTTGGAGATTAGAAGGGATTGAGTATTTTTTTGTAGTTGTTTATACGATTTTAGGAGATTATAGCGGTTTGAATATTTTTCTGTAGTTGTTTAGACGATTTTAGGAGATTAGAGCGGTTTGAGTATTTTTCTATAGTGGTTTAGATGATTTTTAGAGATTATTGCGGTTTGAGTATTTTTCTCTAGCTGTTCAGATGATTTTAGGAGATTACAGTGGTTTGAGAATTATTCCCCAGCTGTTTAGGTACTGGATCGTTACTACAGCGGGCTGTGGATTTTTCCCTATGTCTTTGACTACTGTAGGCTAATACAATAGGTGGCAGTGGCTAAAGCATCGGATATAAGCCGTTGTATTTTAAGCGGGAGAAGTGTAATTTCAAATAAAATAGGTTAATGCTAGGTTATATA